>WHYT01016915.1:385469-402829 GCA_009806455.1 Tetrax tetrax
GGAAGGGAAGGGGAGGGGAGGGGAGGGGAGGGGAGGGAAATGGGGAACATTAAAAAAGGGGAAGGGAAAAAGGGAAGGGAAAAAAGGGGAAGGGAAAAAAAGGGGAAGGGAAAAAAATGGGAAGGGGAAAAAAGGGGGAAAGGAAAAGGGGAAGGGAAAAGGGGAAGGGAAAGATATTTTAAGAGGAAACTCTATAACTGCATTTTCCAGAAGTATATTGAACAAGCAGTAGGTATTTTACATATACTATACCGCTTCAACCAAGCATTTTTCTAAAAGAGTATGCTAGGGTGCCCTCAGTAAGGTATCAAAAATCAATGGAAAATAGACAGAAGTTGTAATTCCTTATCTAACATCAGAACAATGAACCTCAGGTAAGGATAAAATAAACAGATCATTTATAAGTTAATTTAAGAAGATATGGAAAGAGAAAGTCATTGTTTATTAACTAGTAATAGTAAATTCCGCATCTGTCAGGATACCTGCTGACAGATTTATTTCTGAGTGCAACTGGGAGAATATATTTTTAGAAAAGGGTAGTATATTTTTCTTGTAATATGAAAGTTCATCAGGAAGAAATAATTCAGTCTTGCAAAAAATTCCTAGGGCAGAGCTGTAGTTTTATGAGCACTAGATTTTACCAAGATTAGTGTTCAGCAAAAGTTAAAAAAAGAGAGGTTTGCTTTTTAAAGAAAGGAATTGCTTTAAAAAAAAATTGCTATTCTATTAATGTTCCTGCAGCAGACTAGGAAAACAGGAGGTCTAGAGGCGTATTGGGAGAGGGATATTTTGTTCCCAGAGGCAAAAAGATTTTTAGTATCATTCAGATATTTGCATTCTTCTGTGACATTAAGATCCCTTATCTAAAATGCGTTTTGGTTTTGTGTGATACTTAGCACATACAGAAGGGTCCAAACTCAAACTTTTCATCTAAAAATGCCTTTTTATAGAGAAGACATGAGATCCTGGCCCATGGAGGTGCACTGGGGCTGACTGGCTGGTAGCTCCATGGTAGAGCTAGAGGGGGACTGTGTCTCACCAGCAGTCCATGGTCTACTCTGTCACAGCATTTGTGATGACTAGAAGTAGCTGGAGAAATCTGGTGAGAATACGGCCGCCCTCACCCAACCAAGGAATTAAATTCAAAATTTGATAGTCAAATATCTCATCCTTACATTTAACAAAGAGAACTAATGCAGTTCATAGTAAACAAATACAGCGTGGTTTGGAATTGGTCTCTCACCTCCAAAAAAATTACTGAGAATATTAGGGTGTTGAGTAAACAGATTTCTTCATTAAAAAAAAAAAAATAGATGGCCACTATGGAAAATGTTCATGCCATTAAACAACAACAAAAACATGTTTTGACCATAAATATTTTCTATTTTGAAATATTGTTATAATATTCCAGTAGTTGCAGGAGTTGAATTCAGCTGTTTTCCATCCAGGCTCCTCTGTGGTCTGGACTTCTTCACCACAGGCCATCACCCTGAATGCACTGGAGAGCTCAGTGACGGGAGAGGTCACTGAAATGGGATGCGGTGAGAGACTGCCCATGGGAGGAATGGGATGGGGAAGCACAGATCCTGCTCTTATGGGTGTAAGCAGAGGCAATTCAGAATTTATGATAGAGCTGAAAAGATTTTGATTGTTTAGTAAAGTTTTTGAAAAGGGGTATCTCACCCCTTCCTTTCTCCAGGGTCACACAAACATTTTCTGACCTTTGCCCTGTGCACAGTTTATGAGCTGCAGGCTACACTGCAACCCATGACAAAGCGTCCCCGCACAACGCCTGGGTCATCCTACTTCTGACGGAAAGGAAAACAAAATAATAGCAAAACCTGTTATGTATTTGACACCACTGAGGCTTGGATACTCAGGAGGAACTTGTGATCCAGTAAAACTGCCAAGATCTCCATCTCTTTAACACCCTTGGCTGATACAGCCTCAAACCAGAATTGCTTTGCTGGAATAGCAGGAGGCTGAGAGACCGGACAGCCTTCAGGACTTTGCAGCAGGCTGGGGGAGCACATCTGGAAAAACATTATAATGAACCTCCAACTTCTCTAACAGTCTGCATCCTGAAACAGAGCTGAGAGTGTGGTCCAGCAGACAGGCAAGCTGGAAGACTTGGGATATCATGACCTTATGTTGCTGTTTGCAACAACAGTTACACCTGTTGTAAGAACAAGCAATAATCATAAATAAGTGTTTCTCCTTACATTGTGGGATGCTCATTTTCTATTTCAGACAGGCAGAGACCAGGTGGAGGCAGCTGGGATTAGGAGTGGCATTACGATGTTCTTCATGTTTATGTTATAAATGAATTTTTCAAACTGAGCATTAACAAGAGGAATCGTGCTTTAATCCTAAAAACAAAGAACAAAAGTGTGTTTTGAATGTTTCTATATTTTCAGGTAACAAACTTTTTTTATTAAAATGAAGACATTAAACTGGGAGGGAGAAGAGGCCCAAGTTTAGATCTAGATACAGCTAAGTATTGCATAATCCTCCTCTACATCACTTAGGCACCACAATGTATCTCTTACTTATCTGTAATGTAAATCCTATGAACCTAAAGCAATCCTAAAATAAATTTACTTCTCAGGATAATGCCAAGTATATTTTATAGGTTATAGTTTGCATGGCTTTAGTTACTACCCAGTGGAAATTCCTATGGATTCGAAATAAGATCTTTGCCTTTAAAAAAAACACACTCGGGCTCTAGCAAGAACGTCAATGTATCTGCCCAAAGACATGAGACATCGAATTGCACTAAGTTCACCAATATTGCAGAAAAGCTTACTTATTCCTGTTCCCCTTCCCTTCATCTCCTCATTACCCATCTTCTTCTATGTCAAATTTTGACCTTCAAGCAGTGAATCTATATCTCAGCTCTTTGACAACACATTTTCTCCTTGTGTAGAGCCCATGGTTACCTGAGATTTCTGCTCAGTTTCCGAAATCCAAAAGGCCATATGTGTTTGAGAAAAGCCAATTCAAATACAGTATTTGGCTCAGTTTGATTCAGGAGCTGCAAATTTACTACAGATTATACCAGTACTCCTAAAAATCTTTTTTGTCCTACTTTATACTGCTTGCCTATGGGTGGATGAGCTCCTTACACCTTACTTGTCCTGATTATGGAAATGTTCACGTTTATCACAACCAAATTGTAGCAGAAGTAAGGGTGAGGAAGAGGAACGGGTTGTTTGCTGAAGGGAGTGCTGGTTGCACTGAGTTGTTGGAAAGGCAGAAACAAAAGAGAAGAAGGAGAGAATGGAGCAGAAGCAGAATTAAATGAAGGTAAATAAATAAAAGAAAGGAGAAGGAAAAGAACCATCCCCAGTGCTGTGGCTCTATAACCTGGCCTAAGCATCAGCTTTCGGAGTGAGTGGCATTTGAGGATTATTCATCCCTACTGAGAGCTGGGAGGATGATAAAACAATAGGAAAATAACAAGCAGACACTCGTCAGAGAAATTTTTTCCATTTGTAGTGAGGTTAGAAACAAATAATCAAAACATGATCCAGTGTAACTTTTGCTTTTTCCACAAAGCTCTCCCTGCCAAAAGGATGTCACAGGGATCTGGTAAAGCTGCTGGCCTGCAGCAGCCAGCGGGCTGCTGTGACAGCTCCCACCAGAGACCTGTGCTGTGAGCACGCAGGGGCTGCAGCATGCATTTCTGGGCTCTCTGTTGCTCCCCACCTCTGCCATGAAGCCATTTCCCCTGTCTACTGCAAAACCTTGGGGTCCCCAGACCTTGGAGCCGGGCTGTGTTCAGTCCTGCACTGACCCAGTGAGAGCCAGCCTGCCCACAGCAACTCCCTAAACACCTCCATTAAAGAACTTTACAAGGGTTACAGACTCTTAAACTAGCATGAGTACAGGTCTAGGGAAAAGAGTAAATGCCTACATGCTGTTCCTTGCTCCCTGGAGCACAGCAGCTGCCCTATCTACCCGCTGCAATCTCCGCGTCCTCCTGAATGGAGAGGGCATGTTCCGAACAGACTAGAGTTATCCCTATGGCTTTGGAGTAACCACCAGATTAAAGAACAAATCTGGTTTTTTGGCAAGAAAACATAGAGAAAGTAACCTTTAAAACCACAGTATTTACATTGTAAAATCACTTGTATATCCCACAAGACAAACACCTCAGAGCAAAGGCACAATCCTGCTTGCAGAGCAAAAACTAGAACAGCCCACAGCTTAGCTCTGGGCATCTTACAGGCTGCAGGGTCCATCATGCTTCGTTGTGTAGGAGGCAAAATTTTCCAAAAGGCATAATCTGGGACAGTCTCAATCTGGAGGTGATCGTATAGTACATCAGGGTATTTAACCATGAGAAGAACACAGCTATGGCTTAGGTTGTGGAAAGCAACCGCTCCATGACAGTGGTGCTTAGACACCACAGCGTACAAAACTGCAGGCCTGATCCTGCAGTGCATTAAATGTAATCTGGGTGTTCCCAGGTCGTGGATTTCCACAATTCGGTTGCACTCTCAGAGGTAAGTGAAGAGAAACAGAGAGCAAGGTTATAAGGTCTCTATTAGAGACTGAAGACATCTTCATCAGCAACAGTATGGTGAAAAAGCTAATTATCACAATAGAAAGTATATCTTGAAGTCAAATTCTTATCTTAAGAGGTGAGTTTAACATTAACGCTTTCTGGCTATTTAAGCTAGGTAAGCTCAGGTGCTCAAAAGCTGTTGTAAATGAAATTAAACAATTGCAAAAGTGGTTCAGTCAATGTCCTATTTCAAATCAGACAAGCAGGCTTGCAATGTTTTGCTGCTCAATTACTAATCTAGAAAAAAGCAGAGATCATCCTTCAAAAAGTACATGTGCATAAAATGCATTTATTTTTATACAGTTACCCACGGAATACTCTGCAGTATGAAATTACTATGAATAATCTTCATATTTGCTGCTCTTGTAGTCTTATTAATGGCTGTATTGAACACAAATACATACAAGTAGCTTTTGGAAGATGTTCCCATCAGGGAATCGGAAAAAAAAAAGTAGGTTGGTTTGATTGATTGCTCTCATCGTTGCACTTGAAGACATGGAACTGAGCTTACTTAACAACTTTGATAAGCAAGATTTCACCCTGAAAATTTTCTCCTTCATAACTGGTATGAACTCAGAGAGACAACAAAGATATTAACAAAAATACGCAACATAATCCACACAACATTTTTTCTTTCCTGGTCTCCTGAAGGAGAGCATGGTATGTCTCCGGTCTACGAGTTCCTGTAAATCAGATGATCCTTGTAACTCCGAAAAATTCTTTTGCTTAAATTGTTGTCAATGTGATCTGCAAGGTGTAGGATGGAAAGCAGAAATGTAGCTGTACTGTATTTGTACTGCACTCCAAATTGAGAGAGAATGGAAAAATTAAGAGCAGACTGGAAAAATAAAATCCCTGTTTCTAAACAATGAGAGCTGTGAGATATCCACTGTTTTCATTAATATTTTTTTCCATGTTAAAATAAGCCTATTTGTTTTAAGGTGTATTTTTAGAAGGCATTAACTTATTTTGCATTTTACTATGCCTCTAATTTTAATTGATGCACTCCTGTGGCTATAGGCAGAGAGAAGCAGCCGTTCAGAGGGGGTTTTGTGCTGAAGGGTGTTGGGTAGGAGACCAGCCCACTTCCCACATGGACCTCCGAGCCGTGGCAGGGCTGGAGACAGGCTGTGCATGGTTGTCTCCAGCTGCTCTGTCCTGGTGCCGCAGACTGCTTCTTTCCCGGAAATCTGTACATTAAAGCCTGAGCTTTCATTGAGCATGAATAGCCCCCAGCTATAGATTGAGAGAGTCTCTTGACTTTGTGAAATGTCACACATTTGTTGCCTCAACAATTTGCACCAACAGATGGAAAATGTGGGAAATCTTCCTAACCTAATGAGCCCCATCTTATTTCTTGTCCAGGGAAGCTGGCTATTTCCTCACAGAGAGGACTGAGGGTATAAAAGACCATCTTTTTCCATCTTCAGAATTACTGAACTCCCATGAGGCCTCGGGATGTTTTCATAATTATTTCCAGTTTCTAAAATTTCTTGTAAATAGAGACTCCTCAGCCCCACCGATACGAATAAACTAAACAGCGCTTGAACGCTGACACACAACTGGCACACATCTGTTCCCCTGGCCCAGCTCAGTTGCCTGGCACGATTTTGGCCCCGACCATCAGGTCACCTCATGGGCAATGCCTGGGTACCTTTAGGGTCTATTCCTGGGATAACGTGCATGGATAACACCGCTCCATTCAATGGGGACAGTCGAGTTGCAAGGGCTTTGGCTGTGCCTGTCATGATGTGCAGACTGCCTGGGGATTTCATTTACCAGCCTGGAAACAGCCCGTTGAGCCCAGTGTGGTGGTCAATGACTAAATTATCTTTCATGGCCTTTGTTATTTCAGTTTCAAATGTCCAACACCAATGTTGAGTGTTTTTACAGCAAGTAATGAAGGGTAGATGTTGCACGTCCTGGGCTGCCCAGGAGAGCAAGGGAGGCTGCTTGAGGGTGCAAGGTTTGCCAGGATCCTGTCAGGGGGCTACAGAAGGGCAGGTAACCAAACTGGATGAGCATCATCCTTCCCAGCTACTGGGAGGGGTCTCAGGAGGGAGGAGAGACCTCCAGAACCACCTGCACACTGTGTTTCAGAGGGAACTTGTTCCTCCAAAAGAGGAATTAGGGGTGAACTCTAACTGGTGCCGTGTGGGCAGCCACGAAACAAGGACATAGATGTGAACTGCAGAGCTAAGTGGTTTGAAGTGTAGATGCCATCTTACAGTGGAAAAGGCTGACTGTTATTAGCAATATTATTCAATGAACTGAATACAATATTAAATGAAAATGCTGAATTCATACTGATTAATTGAATGAAGTCTATAAAACTGCCTACTTACACAGCCTCCCACAAGCTCTTTTCCACATCTTCATTTAAAGAGAAGAAAAGCCTCATTATCCCTGTGTGGCAGGCACCTAGCATTAGATAAAAATGTCTGTGTGACACAAACATCTTTTGATTACACTGTAATAACTAGGAAAAAGATCCAGAGAGAGCCAGATTATTGGGTAAATGAGTTCCAAAGAAAAGGGAAGCAATCTGAAAACAAAGAAACTAGGAAAAAACTGAGAAGCTAAGGCAAATCCGTTCTGCACAAAGCTGACCATCTGGAACACGTTACTGAAGAGGAGATGTGGGATCACATAGATTGTTTCTGGAAAAGGAGGGGCTTGAGGGGCATGGGAAAAAAACCAACATGGTTGAATTAAGAGTCAGTAACAAACTCTTGAGCCAGATGGCTTTTTCTCTTCTTATAATGATGTGTGTTCTCATCTTTCTATATCTCTGCTAATCGCTTTAACACAGGAGAAGTACATGGAGCAAGATGTTAAGGAGGAAGCAGAGGGATCGGGGTAAGATGAAAAGAACTTTACTTCGATTGTATGCCCTTTTTGTACTATAAACTGAAATTCAAAACAGGGATGTGTCCCTTATGCAACACTACATCTGTTGCTGTTCTGAAGTCTTTGGGCACAGAAACTCTTTCCAGACAGTGCAGAGCAATCATTTGGGTGCTTTGACAGGTTTCCAGCTGTAAGCCATATATTTGTTTTATAGCAATTTTTAGGTTAGTTCCTAGAATTTAAAACATATTAAATCTGCTTTTGTTTTACAATCTGTAAACACTTTTAGAGCTCTATTCTTTATTTAATGATAGATAGGCAAAACACAGCTGTTCTCCAGTGGCCTGTATTTGCAGCGTAACCTTATTCTTGCTTCCAAGCACTGTTCGGAGTTTCAAATATGCTAGAAGAACATGGGCCAAAACGTCAGCAGGCCAAAAGTGCTCTAAAGTAAACAGAGAAGGTGAATCACTTTTAATTTATATTTCCAAGATGGTGACACAGATGGTCTCTTGCAGTACCCGAGGCCAGAGAGGATGGTTTTGGTATGGCTGATACAGGAACAGGTTTCTATGGCTCAGCAGAAGATACTCAAGGTCGTGTGAGGGTTACAAACAAAATAGGCATGTCAACACAGAGCCTGTTGGACAACCGCACATAGTGTCTCAGAAAGGCCAATTAACACAGGTCAAGAATTGCATTAATGCAATTATAACTGCTCCTGGTAGCCAAAGCAGCTCACTCAGGGCTGGTGTCTCAGCATGGCACTGCCCCGCGTGAGAAGAGCCAAGGGGAGCAAGAGCCCTGGGCAGCACAGTGATGGTACGGAAAGCATCAGTGTGATTGCCCGGCTGAAGTTAAGTTTTGCTGCCTGCACAGCCATGTCAGAGGGCCAGATCAGTACCTCTGTTTAGTGATGCCCTCTGCTATGTCCTTCCCACCAGCAATAAAAAAGCCGGTTTCTACTTTGACTTTAGTTTATACTTCAAATATTGTGATAAAATGATCTCCCAGTCCTAAGGAATGTGGTGTGCCATTATAATGAACACCACAGGCCCCCAGAATTAGGCTGGCACCCAAGCTACGTTAGAAATGCTTCTCCTTTTAGAGAAACTACATTGACAAACTGTAACTCTTCTATGTGTATGTGCCCGGCTCACGTTCCCCTCTGTAAACACTGCACATTCACACATCAACCCCACGCTCCAGTGGGATAAGAAAGAGCAATGAGTTCAAATTCACCTTCTGACAGGTCTGTGCAAACACAGTGAATTCTTTCCTTGGTGCCAGGTCGTTCTTCAAGGAAAATAATTTGTTTCCAGAAAGTCTTCCCCCCTTAATTACAAAGCTTTAAGACGGGAAATCCTGTCAGCAGTGGGCTTGACAAGCATTTCTTTTTTATATAGACACATTAATAACTCGATCCTTCTCAGAAACTGCTCGGCTGTTCAAAACAAGCTGCCCACGTGCACAGGAACAGCTCTTCAGATGCTGGCCAGGACCTTTCCCTCCTTCTCAGGAATCCTGAATTCCTGCTTCCAGACCTGAATCAGCTGGCTCAGCCTTTTGTGGACTTCAGTTAGGAAAGAAATTGCCAAATAGACCATTTCAGGTCCTTCCCCTTCTGCTGTCAACTTTCCTTACCCTTTTGACACCTTCCAGTTGACTGCTCCTTTGGGACATATGGTGCTGGGAATAGCCACCCCATTAGCTCTTTTGCAGCTGGAAAACTACCTGAGACGGGGTTACCAGAGCAGCACCGGGTGGAGGGGGCTGGGAGCAGAGTACCAGGAAACTGAGAGCACCTAGCCTTTCTAAAAATTGTTTTAATTGTTGCTGTTGTTGTTATTGTCATTATGGTGGACCGAGAACACTGATGTGTAAACACAGAACACAAAATGGTCACTTCCCCCAGAGGCTTGCTCTGTTCAGCATAAATGGAGTCTGAACAGGAGACGATAAGTAGGGAAACAGCCACTCACGGGAGATGTTGTGAGCGAGGATGTAATTTATACTGGAAGAGAAAGCAAGGGGACTTCACAAGACAGTGCTACATGGTGACACAATGGCAGCATTGTGGACAGGTGTAAGAGTCAATTTGTTAAAAGACAGAGAGATGATTTTGCAAGCGTATTTTGGTGCTAGAAGCAAGAGACTTGTAACCTTCTTGATCCCAGCTGTGCTCTGGGAAAAAAAGAGCTATTTAGTTTTTTCGCAAATAAACAGGGCTTCATCAAAGAAAATACTGGACCTACCACCAGTTCCTTCTTCTAACCTCCAAGACCCCAGATTTTAGCTCAACAGGGTGACCTTATTCCTCCAAATAATCCTAGAAAAACTGAAGTGAAGAATGACATTATATCAAAACATGTACTATTAAGTTATAAGAACTGTTGGCATTATTAGGCTGCTCAAAGCAAGCTGGGATTTATAAAATAGCTTCCCACAGGCACTGATCCAAGGCCTGTGAAAGTTAATGGGAGTCCTTCCTCTGATTTCAGTGGGATTAGGAGGAGGCCTCCCACCCATCCTGCCAGGACTGACAACAAGTTTAAAGGATCCACCCTGCGGAGATGGTCAACTTGCACCATGGAGGAGGTTCCTTCAGAAGCTTCCTTCAAAGGCCTGGAGAAAAAGGCTGATGTAAACACGGGAGGCCACCTACTGAAATTCAAAATCTCAGAAGAGAAAGTTTTTTTATGCATCTTACAGGATATTTCTAGCACTCCAAGAGTTAAAGAGCTTCTATAAATATGAAACTCACTTTGACTCCTTGACAAAGGGCTCACCCTTGCAGAAAAAAAGCCCAGAAACTAAAGAAGCTGCCTCTCACTGCACTTTTTTTCCTGCATGTTGCATTCAAGACACTTCTTGCACATCTCCTCCTCCTCCCTGCAGAATACCCCTCCATCGCATGGAAATTTTTGCAAATTCTGGCACTGTCTGCACTCTAGCAAGTCATCCTGGCAAAAACAATCAGACAGAATTAATGAGAGGAGTCAGCTTGCAGAACAGTACAGTGTATCAGCCACAACCAAGGAAGAACAGCCATGCAGATAGCCCTGCGTACAAGATTAATTGCGAAAATTAAAACTGATCCACTGGTGAAGTAGTTTACAGTGAAGTGTTTATCTTTTACCATGGTAGAAGTCCAATTTGTAAATGAACTGGGAAAAGATACAACGATTGTGGTAGCAAAGGATTATTCTAGAGCAGATGCCTCAGTGCAAAGAACAAGAACTTGAAGTAGAAAGAGACAGGACTGTGCTCCATTCTCTGGAATTGCAACATTTTCTTACGGAATATACTTAGGAAAAGTGCATAAATTCTGTAAATTCTAGAAATTCTCTTAAAGAAGTTCAAGAAAAGCCAGGCACTACTGCCTTGGGTTGGCAATAAAACACTCCCTAAGTATTGGAGCAAAAGATAATCTGGCAGCTTTCTCCACTGAACGGGGCAATGACTGTACCAGAGAACTCGGTGAAGGCAGTCTGTCCTTTCTAAAAAGTTCCAACTCACTTACACCAACATACACGTTTTTTTTTTAATGCAAAGCATCATTGTATGTCATGTGCGTAACCACTTTAGGAATGCTGATAGAAGAAATTTTGATTTAAGAACCCATGTTGGGCAATGGGGTTGTTGCTTCCCTTTTAGCAACTGTGGATGGGAAGTCTCAGTCTTCTTCTAGCACGCACTTTCACGGCAGGGGAAGAGTCCTCTCTATCTTTTGTTTGTGTAAATCCCTGAGTCACACCTGAGTAATCTGGTATCTCTGAAAGAGAGTTGTTCACTTACTTACCTACTAGCTAGAAAATTGCCATGCCTGAATGAGAGCCATGTGTTTGTTTGTTTGCTTGTTTGTTTGTTTTACTAAGTAACAACGTCAACTTTGCTTTCTGAGGAGTATATTTGTAACTTGCTAATTATCTTTTCCATGAGTACACCAGCTAAAGTTTGCATGGAAAAACAGACAAAAGGGCATCATTAAAGTGGTTCCCAACAACCTTTCAAATGATTCACAGGGGTCTTTTCCTAATTAAAATTGAATGCAAAACCAAACATGCTTGGAATTTGCTAGGATAATATTGGGTATTTATGAATTTCATCAACTTGGCCCGTATGTGAAAAAAAGAAGCACATGCAGTTGAAGTTTAAGATCCTAATCGTGTGGTGTAAGCTGCTTGAATTGAATTAACTTTCTAAAGAAGGATACAAGCATTTCGTCTTACAAACCCTTACTTATAGTAGCTTGATAACTCATTGGAAAAAATCTATTTCAGAATTTTACCATCTATTTGAGAATTCAGCCCTGAGTAAGTCGTAACACTGCTTTGCGTCCTACTCCGCCTGCTCTCAGTGCTGCTATACACACCTTCAAATTCATGCAAGCAAAAGAATCAGAAAGAGCTATTTGTTTTTAAGGTAATGCATTCTTCTTTCTGTTAGAACATGAGGATGCACTAACTGGAGGCTACCAAAAAGCTAGAAGTGTGTGATGGGCCATGAGGATGGCTGGAGAAACTGAGTCATCTCAACCCTGGCACAAAACCACTGGCTTCACTTGGCTTAACCCAGTAAGATGCTTAGAACTGCTGTAGACTGGATCTACAACCAACAAAGCATTTAAAATAGAAAAAAAATCTAAAAAAAAATAAACCACATACAAATAATAACATAAACACCCAAACCCTTGGAAATCAGTAAGGAATTCAGGCAATATTGAACTGAGTAGAATACAAGATTCTCTGTTACAAATTGGATTATACATCACATGGGATGGGGTCAGGCTTCTCTGAGTAGGGGGTTTCTGGATATTTCTTTGGAGATGTCTGACCCCAGCCCATGAAGTGTATGGATATCTAACATTTTATTAATAAAAATCAAGGCAGATTAAGAAGGCTACAGTTCCAGGGATCTGAGGGGAATAATTCAGGGCTGCCGTAGGTTCTTGCACCCCTGTGGGTCTCAAAGCCAGGGATCCTTCAGAGAAAAGGTACCTACATCGCTTCTTTCAAAGAATGGAGCAAGATTCACTGTTTTCTTTTGAAGTGGCACCCACTTTTTACCTGTTTGACTTGTGACGAGTACTCCTTTGGGAAGCAAGAGACCAGAGCTCAAAACACCCGCCAGCTCCCAGAAAGCCGCACTAACTGCTAAAGCAGGGAAGAGGAGGAGACACGGGAACACAAGCCCTCATGTCAAATCTGCATCCTATTTCAGGGCCGGATGGGAGAGATGTAGGACTTCAGAGAGAAAGGGACTGAGAAGACTCAGAGAAAACCTTATGGTTTTGGTAAGGGCATTCGACAACGGCGAGGGAGCACTGTGGCTCCCTCTTGTGAGATTTTGGCTGTTGTTTATATTAAGCAGTCACAGATAAATGGCAGAAACAGCCCAGCAGTGGTGCAAAGAAGGCGGCAGCCCTGATGGCACTTTGTGCTGTCGAGTCCTTTGCCACAAACATGTATACTCTGTGTCTTCTGGACTGGGTGCCTCAGTGAACTTGGCACCACTCTGGCTAATTCCCCTAATCTGACCTGGCTGTGAGGGAAGCCTGTAAGGACCTGCCGTCCTGGACTAAGAATATATCAGCAGCCAGCGTAAGAGCTCAAGGGAAATGTCTGGGAAAACTAAGTACTAAATTAACTTCTGGACTAGATACCTCCAGTCTGTCTAAATTCACTTATGAATATAGCCCTCAAGGACAAATCTTGCTCCAATTTCAAGGAGCGACAACCCTCCCCTGCCCTCCAGCAAGCTGTGGACAGTATCACTTGTCCAGCCCTGTCTGAGGAAACAGCTGGGCTGTAATGGTGCATGGCATTATGAATCTCCATGTGATAACACAGGTGAGGAGGCACTAGTGGGCACAAGGCCACCAACTTAAAAACCTGACAGAGAGCTCTGCACTGTTCCTGCTGCAAGTCTATCAACACCAGCCTAGCAGCCTGCCCTGGCTTCCTGGGAATCCCCTGTCCCTCTTCCAGGAAGATGCAGACTGGTGCAGAGCTAGTATCTAACTTCATCCCAGTAAAAAGGCTGCAGTAGGCACATCCAGCACCCATAACTCACCAGTAAGGAGAGCGGGGGCCTTACAGCAGAGGCCTGACACTCTCAAGAACCAAACATCCCACAAACATTTCACACAGTTATCTTAGGAGTAAGATGAACGAAAGAACAAACTACACATGGCAGATGTTAATTGCTCTGCACAGGCTCGACTCCACAAAGGTAGTTAGGATTGGTGATGCTGTTAGATGTCAATTTTTAGGTACTCATGGTCTAAAAAAGACCTGTCACTGTTCTTTTTTGTATAGTCGCTGTTACAGAAACTCAGGAATTTACTCAATTCTTTTTGCAATTTAAATCTTAATCTATGGCTTCCAGTGCCAGCAGCGGAATAAAGCAACTGCACAGGCATTCTTTTATTCAAATTGTCACAGCAACCTGCAGCCCTTTCTGTCCTTACACAAACAACCCTGTCTATCACCAGGAAACAAGGGCCTATACATATATGAGAAGAAATAACTGTCGGATTGTCAGTAAACTGGACTAGTTGTCACTTTTTTATCTGCTTGGACTGAAATCAGTGCTCCAGATAATACGTGATACTACAAAGTCCACAGTCAGATGTTCTACTTATTGTCTCCACTTCTTTTTTTAGCATCCAGTTTTCTAGCCATGAGTGCTTCATCCATTACGCCGCAGTAGGTTCCCTTTGATATCTGTATAAATAACTCCACCACGGGGGCTGCTGCTACTTTGATCCGCCGCCACTGCAGGAGCTACAGCGATGAAGAGACTCAAAACTTCTTTCCTCTGCTCGCACGGCTTCCCAAGCGACTGCACCAAAGCAACCACAGCTGATTTTCTGCCTTCGCAGGCTCCCTCACCTGAGCCGGAGCCTGCCTGGAACGCAGCCGGAGCCCGGCCGCTCGCCGAGCAGATGCTGCCCTCTGTCTGGCTTCTCGTTTCCTGACCCCAGCCGAGCGCTGGTATGGGAAAGGGAAATCCCTCAGAGTTTTTGCCTCGAGTGGTGAAGGACAGGAAAAAAAAACAAAAAAAAAAAAGTTATTTCCCTAGGAAAAGAATTTTCATAGCCACCAGATAGCCACTTTGACTAAACAGTTGTCCAAATTGCTCAGCATCGTTTAAAAGGGAGAGGAAGGACTTAAATCCACATCTCCACTACAGTGACTTTATGATAGCTTATTCATTTTTTGCATGTGCTATTTTGAATTACAGGCTCTCCAAAGTCCGTAGCATCCGGTGATACTCACTACTTGTTGGAGAAAACTGTACCCAAGGTAGATGAGCTGCAATTAAGTTCCTTTGCTGCTTTGCTCCTTCCAGCTGTTAAAATCAACACCCCAAATCCCACTGGTTTCCTTCCAGAGACTGCTAAATTTCCGAAAGCAATGAGGCCTCTTCTCCAAAAATTCCAACCAAAGTCAATCCTAAATGATGTAGAAAGACCTTGGACAATTAGGAATGCTTTTCTATGTGTTTTAGTTTTTTCTACATCAAATAAAATAATTTCCTATAAAACCCCATTCTGTACTGCTGAACTCTGGCAGAGGTGTCAGGGCACTCCAGAGGAGAAGCTTCCCAACAGGACACCCGCTCCTGTGTTTAGCTAGAAGTATTTCTAGGGAATGCGGTGATTATCTCCACAGCAATCAAAGCCACTTTGAGCATCTTGATGAAATACATATTCTAAGCAGGTGTTACAACCCTTATCTTTTTAAGACATTTATTCAAGACTTCCAGCAGTACCTTGTAGTGATTTTGGATATTTTCACTTTAAAAACTGAGGAAGGGCTACTGTTTGCAGTGTAGGGCTCTGATCACATCAATAGCTATTGGTAGCATCGAGTACTTACGCTGCAGTGGCAACCAGGGGCTCCTCTATGGATCCAAGCCCCATTTTATTAAGCAATGCCCAAACTCTGTCCCAGAGTAATTTCTTCAGTAAAATTCTGTGGGCAGTAACAACATTAGCCAATGCTGAATAAGCATGCAGCGTAATTGGAATGCTTCCTGCAATGGACAGGATGATTCCCAATGGGCCGGAGCACCTCTCCTATGAGGACAGGCTGAGAGTTGGGGCTGTTCAGCCTGGAGAAGAGAAGGCTCCAGGGACACCTGATAGTGGCCTTCCAGTACCTAAAGGGGGCTTATAGGAAAGATGGGGAGAAACTTTTCAGCAGGGCATGTTGTGATAGGACAAGGGGTAATGGTTTAAAAACTAAAAGAGGGTAGATTCAGACTAGATATAAGGAAGAAATTTTTTATAGTGAGGGTGGTGCAACCCTGGAACAGGTTCCCCAGAGAGGTGGTGGATGCCCCATCCCTGGAAACATTCAAGGCCAGGTTGGATGGGGCTCTGAGCAACCTGATCTGGTTGGAGATGTCCCTGCTCCTGCTTTTCATTATGAGGTGTTAGCAGTAGGCTTGAAGTTAATGGCTCTGCTGATGGTTTTATCCTGTTTAGATAATGAACCCAGGTAAAATCTCTGCCAAAATGGTAGGCAGGCAACTGAGCAGTTTGTTTTCAAATAGATAGTTTTTTCCAAGACTTGCTAGTGACCAGGTTGGGCACTTACTGTGCCATGGTTGACAGGAGACATGAATTACCTGCTGCACCTCACTGTTCACGGACTGTTGACCCAGGCAGACACAGTGACCACCTCATGCATGCTTGGACATGCCCTTTCAGTTTCATCTCAATATAAGAAAGAATTTTTTTTTTACAGTGAGAACAATTCGCTGGAACAGCCTCCCCAGGGATGTGGTAGAGTCCCCATCACTGGAAGTTTTCAAGATGCGATTGGATAGGGTGGTAGCTAGGCTCCCTTTCCCATTAAATGTTGGACAGATGATCATTCAAGCCTTCCAACCTGGGCTCTTCTATGATTCTGTGATTTATATGCCCATGTGCCCATTTGGATATGGATAGTAAGTCCAGCATGTCCTAGAAAATGTTGGGTTCCCCATTTTCTTAGCACCTTGCTATGAAATAGCTCTTCACACAGGAGCAAAGAATATTTTTTTTCCAGGACTTTGGGTGATCAGGTAAGTCCTGGGAGAAATCTGCAGAAACCGATGGTGAGAGCTTTACTGATTGCAGCGGACTCGGGCTATCAGTTCATCTTCCTCAGCATAGATTTCAGACCCCGACAGAGTATATGAGGAGAGCACTGGGAAAAATATTTAAACCCCAGAGTACCCCAGGGTTATGGAGAGTCTACTCAGTACCCTGCATGGTGCTGGGACCCCGCAGGGCAGCAGCTCAGAATTGACGGGGACATGAGAGAGAAGACCAGGCCTGACTCTTTTTGCAATGAAGGTGGTGGAATAGTGGAACAGGTTGCCCAGAGAGGTGGTGCGTGCCCCATCCCTGGAAACATTCACGGCCAGGTTGGATGGGGCTTTGAGCAACCTGATCTGGTTGGAGATACCCCTGCTCCTTGCAGGGGGCTTGGACTAGATAACCTGTAAAGGTTCCTTCCAACCCAGACTGTTCTATGATTCTATAACAAGCTGTTGTGGTTTTGCTTAGTGAGGGGGGCCTAAGGTGGCAGCTTCTGTAGGAAATTGCTAGAAGTCGCTCCCCTTTGTTCAGTGGACTCGACCGGGCCTAGGGCAGACCCACTGCTGGCCAAGGCTGAGCCGATTGGGAGCAGAATGTCCCGTGATAGCGCCTCTGCGATAACTTATTTAAGAAAGGGAAAACAGAAAAAAAAAATAGAGAAGAGAAGATGTGACGAAGCTGAGCAAGGGCAGAGGCCCAGAGGGGGAGGCGCAGGCCTCCGGGGCCTTGCAGGCCTCACCCTCTGGCCTCTCGCCAGGCGGCCGACTGGGCCCAACTCAGCCCAGTCCGGCTGCAAGAGGTGGAGAGGAGATGAAATGGGATGAATAACGTGAAGAGATCCTG
>WHYT01016915.1:402849-427703 GCA_009806455.1 Tetrax tetrax
GCTCGGGAGGAAGGTAGATAATGTTAAGCTCGGGAAGTGGGAGGGGTGGAGGAGGTTTTCTTGTTTCTCTGTCTCATTATCCTGCTAGTTGTAGTAATAAAGGAATAGTTTTCCCCAAGTCGAGTCTGTTTTTGCCCGTGACGGTAAGGATTTCTCCCTGTCCTTATCTCAAACCTCGAGTCGTTTTTCTTAAATTGTCTCTCTTTTCTTAAATTATCTCTCCCTATTCTCTCGGAGGGTCGGGGGAGTGAGAGAGAGACTGCGTAGTCTGGTCCGGATCGGGGCTAAACTATGACACAAGCGGTGACAGATTCTGCAGGAAGGATGGACCCAATTCACTAAAATGTGAATTAATATAAATTAATAAAATTCAGTACAATACAAGGCTTTAGATAGAGCCAAATACTCATAGAAACAGGTCAACGCACTGGGATAGGCCAATCCCTGTAATAACTTTTTAACCTTTTAACACTCCTATCATAAAACTGCTGGAAACAAGTGACCCTTCAAATAAATCATAGTAAAATGTTTGTGCTTATTAAATAATGAAGGTGTTGTCATTAATAGCATCTGCAGAACATCCAATTCAGTGACAATTAACAATACCCAAATGTTAAAATAACACCCGGGCCTCGCTGGTGAACTCGCTTCTCTTACTCAGGGCTTGAGCCAAGCCATGGCTGACAGCAGGTTAGGTGGACAGATGTGTACTGCAATATAACACCTTTTTTAAATGTACAGCCAAAAACAGAAGGAAAAATTATTGAGAGGACTGTTCCCTTTATGAACACTAATTTAAAATTATTAAGGCTATGTCACAACAAAAGACACATGAATACATGAATGCTTCACACAAGTGCTTTGTTTTGGGTATTAAAATGGCTATTTGAAACAAATTTCCTAATCCAAAGCTTGCAGTTTTCATTTTTGCATATGTTCCATCCTTCTCCTGCCCTTCTTTGTCACAGCTTATGTTATTCTTTTCTTCGTTTTATTTTGCTTCACTACATCTTTTTGTCCTTTGGAACTGTTTTCACTATAAAGAAAGAAAATAGTTTTGGAAATTGACACCTGCCCATCCTAGATGCTAGCTGATACACTGATCAGGACTTCCCTACTATAAATGAAAGGTTAATTTAGAATTTGTTTTGAACTTTTAATGTGCTGAGAAGGATGGAAGAACTAATGGGAGCTACCAGAGCTGCCAGGCCCTGTAAGACCTGCTGTTTGCCTAAGCTGCTAGGAGGACGAAAATGAGAACAAAATTAACCTGTCACCTGTAAAAACACAAGCTTTGATCCTAGCAAAAATGGCAATACTTACACTCAATATTGAGTCATGAGCTTTCCAGTAATTCCCTCCAGTAAGATGTTTTTAAACAACTGAGTCCATTTTTTTTAAGAGCATTCATCTATTTAAATGAAGAGAGCACAGGCCAGTTGATGTCAGGAGGGACTTGAGAAGGACATGGCTGCTCAGTGTGTGCCATATAAGGAAAAACTTTTCTGGGTCCAAAATACTGTATTTGCTGCTCTGTGAAATGGAAACGTTTGAGAATTCTAGTTGAAACCAAGGAAAATGCCTGGAGACAAACCTCCATCTATTTTAACACTCTTTGATGTCAGCTGAAAAGCAAGAGCTGAGCAATCTCAAGCTATAAAGCTGAGCTGAACCGGGAGAGAGACATTCTTGACACATGAGTCACTCGGCTTGTGCCAGCCAGGGCACATTCACACTCAGGCCTGCCAGCTGGGTAAGCTTTTCCAGATAGCCCCTGCCAGTAGCTGGGCCAAATACTACGACAGATGTAAGGAACAATAAGCAGAAATGCCGATCAGCCGCTGCTTTCAAGCAGTCACATGGAGTCGATTCAAACGTCGCAGACACTTTAAAAATTCAAAGTAGAATTCAAATGCTACCACACAGCTCCCTTGTGACTTCTATAGCTCGGCCCCTTCTTTCCAGGACCCAAAGACCTGAAGGGCCTTTGGGCACCACACAGACAAATGCATTTTTTTTTTTGTTTCAGAGAATGATGATGTGCATTTCATCACCAGCAAGAGCCTGAATTTAGGCTACGCCTCTGTTGAGAAGGTACACATATAGGGCAGCAGTAACCCCAGCAAAGGGAACAAAGCGGTTCCTATGCGGTATCTCTCTGGCCCTACATTTAGCACCTAGCGTATGTTGAAGGAAAAGCCACGAAGGAAAAGGTACTTCTGCTAAAACCATGGTTATTGTTGATACATGGATTTTTTTTTTAAGAAACGTAAACACTGGCAAAATTAAGGTTTCGAAAAATTCAAGATGGGCTGGCTTACTTCCCAATTTGTGAACTCACATATAATTCAGAGGATTTGAAATTTTTTTCAGTCTTGAAATAATTGAATCTACCAGGCTACAATCATCTTATCTGTCAGAGCCAGGCTCCGTTGTTAGATGAACAAGCTGGAACCTGCCAAATAAAACCTGTAAAGCATCCACCGCCCTAGGAACTCGATTCTCTGCCGGTATTCTGGCAGCCAGTAGAGCATACTATCAGTAAATTAAACAAATTATTTGGCTTCCTTACAGGTGAACTTGATTCCCATAAGGGACCCAGAGGAAGGCTGACTTTTACTGACCATATTTAGCAACACAATAATTTTTAGGTAGCTCGGGTCAGAAGTCCATTTAATGCAAAACACTAGGATAACCATCAGCATCTGGTTTACCAGAGAACTAAAAGTGCCTCTGACCAGTTCCAGCCATCTCAATAAATTCTCTTTCCAGAGTCAGCCTCTCTCGTGGGGGAGCAGAATTTATTTCCAGGCTGAGATCTGGGTTACAGACTGTGCTGTTCGCCTGAGCAGCTCTGACTGAATTTAACGCTATCTGTTCTGTTATTTTCAGGACAATTATGGAATTAACGTCTCATAGATGTCAAGATTAAGCTCTCATAAAACATAGGACTAATCATGGAGACAAAACTTCAACTGAAAAAAAAAATAACACCTATGTGTGCCTTGTCACAAAATGCCTGTTCATCCTCTGAACAGAGAGATGGGCAGGTTGGTCATAACTTCAAGTCTTTCCATTCAAATATCAATATTTATCTCCTAAGTCAGAACTGTCAGCTCACATATTTTCCAATTCTTTATCCTGTTAGTTCTTTTCAAACTGGTCAGACTAATTTATTTTTCCTTTGAGGAACAGTATGCGTATTGAATTTTGTAAGATGACTTTCTGCCAGTGTTTCAGGAAGAGAAATTTGCATCAGTTACAATACAGTTATATTAGCTTTGCAGGAAATGCGTGTTTGGATTATTGACTGAGCCAGGAATATAATTGCCAATAAATCCTTAAATCATATTTATATATTTAATACACCATTCTTCCCCTATTCCATCATTTTCTATCTTCTATACCACCTCCACAGCAAATACCATAAGCTTTAGAGAAAGGTACAAGAAACGCATAGTATACAGTCAAAAAATAACTTGCCACTGAAACATCTTGCTCCCTAGTGTGCTCAAAATAGTTTTTACCTTGGACACATGGAGGTCATTCCAATTTCCAAAAGCACTTATAAAATCCTACAAGTACTTCAGCTGTTTATGCCCTCATTATCTCTGTGACAATGACTTAGAGACAAAGACAATAACTGATTAATTCTTTCTTTATGAGAAAATCGACAGGTTGATTACAAGAAAATCTTTCATTTATAATTCTAACTTTTATTTCCTTTCACAGCTGTTGAATGTTCTCCTCTCTCATTAAAAACAGCAAACAAATTGTCTCATTTACTTAAAGACTTGTACAGAAAAAGCTTCCCGTATCTGCGTAGGTTTTTTTCTGCACCAGTAGCAGTCATATCACTTAGCAAGGTTTTTTAATTATTATATTCATAGAATATCTCTATTGTTGTTATAATGTTAATCTCAATCAAAAATCAAGCCTAGCTATTTGTAATTAGGAAAATTGCACAGCAGCACTGTGATCATCATCATGTCCCAAGGACATACTCGGATAAATCCCCATGGGAGATTAAGCCACTCCGCTTGCTCTGAGGCTTCAGTGCTCAGTAAGGTAAAGCTGTGGGATGGGGAAAAGGACAGGAGAAGTCACTGGACCATGCTCCTGCTGCCAAGCAAGCTCATAGCAGCTCACAAATGTACACACAAACCCATGGTGCATGAAGCTTTTGGGTCAGGCTTTGCCCTTCTGGCTGCCCATGTTCACAGGTCCAGATGCATCTCTGGTCACAGCCATACTTAGAAAGACACATTTCTCAGAAACATCATTGCTTGTGTCTGTCTGGGTTAAAATCTGAACGAGAGCAAAGCAGAGGACGGCGTGAGCTATTCACTGTATTGGATCTTGTCTAGTCACCTGTATATCCCTTCCATAGAGGACAAATCCCTGGACTACGCCTTTGCTAGAGAATAAAGACAAAGGATAGGGACATGCTTTTTCTTCTCCTTCTCTTCCTCCTATCTTAAAAGTGAAAAGAAAACAGTACTAAACTGAAATGAAGTTGAAAAACTGCCTTTTTGCCCTCTTTGGCATGTGACTGAATGTTACACTGGCTATTTGCCAAAGCTGGGAGCCACACAGACACCCCAGGACCAGAACCATCCTTTGCTGCTTTTCCTCCCCAGGGAATCTACATGTTAGATCCAAAAGAAAGCAATATTTCCTAAAGGCATCATTAAAAAAATCCAGTTAATATAAAAGAGGGGGAGATCTTTTTCATAATTTCTATAAAGAATGTGTCAGTTTCCTTTCCAAGAGTGTTGGCCTTTCACAAATACTCAATTTCAAATTAAAAAAAAAAACAACCTCCAAAAGGTTTCTAATGAGAAAATCTACATTTTTATTTCAGGTGGACCTAATTTTGTTTGGACTTTTCATAACAGATGTTTTATGATTGGAAATAAATACAAGAAGATAGAATATCAAAGATAAATTGCATCTAAGAAGTATCTATAAAATTCTATTAAGGTAAAATATTGAATTTTTCAGACTTGAATGGACAGAGTTTCCACTTCAAAAGGATCCTTAATTTCAGCATAATATTCAGATATTATATTTTGAGGGTTAAAAACACGTCACACTTTTTCAGCTTTACTGAAAGAAAAATATTTGACTGCAAAATCACTGTGAAACAAAACTGTGGGCAGATTGGGTCATCACCATTTTGATTGATTTAGGACACAGAGAACTGATTCCTCTCAGGGTTCTTCCTGCTGCACAGAGCAGCTTCTCCAGCTAACAAAAAATTCATTCAAAATTAATTGGAGGGTGGTGGGCTAACTTGCTCATATGAGCCACTGTGCCTTGCAATAATTGAAATTTAGGCTGCTGCTTACTTTTTAACATCATAGGTGTGAATAAAAGGCTTCTTGGTCTCCTCAGGAGAGCACCTTCCTTTGCATTGTCTTGGTTTGGCTCTGTACAGAAACACCAGCAGAGCACACAACCATCGACTGCTTCTTGGGCTTGCACATGAGCCTCAGGTGTGAACTGGGTGCTGACACACACCTGAAACGCTTTTTGCATATTAATCGTTAATGATTTACTGTTTCTAAACAGCACAGACCAGCCCACGCCTCCGCAGCGATGCACTACAAACATCACCCACGAGGAGGAGCCAAACTTACGAATAATTCATTATGAAAAAAAGACACTGCTCCTGGTTAGCCCATACCCAGGCTAAACAGATCAGTGAATAATCACTGCTTGATAAAAGAAAAAGCATTTCTTTCAGCCAAACTTCCATTAGGAAGAAGATTCACCAGCTAGGGGATGTTTGTCTAATCACATTATCCCTTCTTTTCCCAATTACATGGAGAATAGATGTTTTGTGGCTGGAAACAAACCCAAAGAGAGGGAACATCAAAGTCCACAACACGAGCCTATAAAATCTCATAAAACACCTAACTAATCAAACAGGCCAGTCACCATGTTACTGTAGCCTGGTTTGGCTTTTTCCTAAACTCAATTAGGTATCATGCCAGACAGGCATTTTGCCCTGACAGGAAGGTGAGGTTAAGCAAAATTGGTTCCCTGGGGAGTACTGGATGATGCTGAAAGAGAACAGCAAAGGTTAGCAGAAAAAAAATCACATGGTAGAATAAAGTTACTGTATGAATGCATAACAGAAGTTTGCATTTTGGAATTACTGTGCTAATTTCAGTATAACCTACAAATCTTAGTTTAACCTGGCAGTGCCTTTGTAAACAGCCTCATGACTATTTTATGGCTATAAAAATCTGTAGAGGAGTAGGAGAACTGACATAGCGAGAAAGAAAGGCAAGCGTGCAAAGTGCTTGCTCAGTTGTGACTTCTCTGGCTTGATTTCAAGATGTGCTGAGATGTGCAGATGAGCTGTTTGAAGCCAAAAGGGTGCACGTCCACCCCGAGCCTCTGTGAAATTGTAATCCAAAACCCGGGGTTTGCAAATTAAGTGGCCATGTTTCAAAACTTGATCTTGGGCAAGTTGCCTATGGTTGGGTAAGCATGCCTGGCAGAATAAGAAACAAAATCAGTAGTCAAAGACGAGTAAAATGCTGCCAGATGCCTCATGAGAACAAGCAAGGATTTCTCTTGAATTCACTTGAGCCACGATTACAGTCAAGATTTCTTTCATGTAAGTGGGCGTTAGTGAAATTCTCAGCTGACTCACTTTCTCTGAAAGCAGCGTGTTTTTTTCCTTCCTGTTTATACATCTATTTTACACACCCAGAATTCAGAGTAAGGTAAGTAGCTTCTCTCTTTTTATCTGTCTGTTGCTACCCTGATTACTTCCCTGTTTTCTTAGTTTGCTTCCCACTCTGCAAAACAAAATTACCTGAGCTGTTGATTAAGACTTTAAGAAAAAATCTCACGGCTATGGTTGTTTTGTTTTGTTTTGTTTTCTTTTGCTCTTTGCATTATACAGAAACAAGTACCTTCACAAAAGCCAAGATTGTTTTAATAAAGTTGATTAAATGCTGAAGTTTTACATTCTAACAAAACTCTGCCCCACCATGATAGCAGTTGGTAGGTGAACGCAGAAGGGCACAAGCAATCTAGGGGTTACTGGAGTGCACTGATGAGAAATTCCTAACGAAGATGATCACAGAGCCAGTGAGGTCAAGCACTCTCCCAGACTTCACACTTACAACCAAGGAAGAACTCATCGGGGATGTGAAGGAGACCATGAAATAGTGGAGGATCCTGCAATGATCAACCTTCAGGAGAGCAGACTGTGGCCTCTTAAGGCATTTACTTGGAAAAATCCTGTGCAGCGCATCCATAGAGAGATTAGGGGATTGGGAGAGCCAGTTGGTTTTCAAGTATCACCTCCTCTAGCTCCAGAATGATCCATCTCCATCTGCAGGAAATCAAGCAAAGGCAGCAGATGGCTGCAAGGATGAGCAAGGAGACCCCGACAAAGCTCAGGCATAAAAAGTAAGCGTACAAGAGCTAGAAGCAAGGACAGGTAACCTGTGAGGAATACAGAGACACTGCAAGTGTGCAGGTATGGGGTTAGGAAAGCCAAAATCCATCTGTAGTTGAATCTGGAAAGCGGTGTGGAGGGCAGCAAGAAGGACTTCTACAAGTGTATTAGCTGCAAAAAGAAGACCAGGGAAAATGTGAGCCTGCTGCTAAATGGGATAGGAGACCTGGCAACAAAGGATATGGAGAAAGTCGAGGTAGTCAGTGCCTTCTTTGCTTTTTTATGGGCAAGACCAGCCTTCAGGAACCCCTGCTCCTGAAACCTGTGAGAAAGTCTGGAGCAAGACATGTGGAGGAAGATCAAGTTAGGGAATACTTTAAAAAAAAATGGGACATACTGAAGTCCGTGGGGCCTCATAGGATGTATCCATGCCTCCTGAGAGTGCTGGCTGATGTTACTGTGAGGCCACTTTCAATTACCTTTGAAAGGTTATGGTGATCAGGGAAGGTTCCTGAACAATAGAAATGAGTGAATGTTACTCCTGTCTTCAAGAATGGCAAGTAGGAAGACACAAGGAACTACAGGCTGGTCAGCCTTATCTCTGTCCCTTGGAGGGTGATGGAGCAAGTATTCCTAGAGACCAGCTCCAAACATCTAAAGGACACGGTGACTGGGAGCAGCCAGCATGGACTTTGTAAACACGTAGCCCTGTAATACAGCATAGCCACTGGGCCAATGGACCATAAGCTTTGCACTGAGTTTGCCAGAGCTCAGGGCTGAGGCTTGTCAGGTTTGCTCTGTCCAAACTTCTCTTGACCTGCCTGAAGCTTTGTTTCATTTGGTTTAGCTGCAACAGCAATTTCTCTAGTTGACCAAGGGTGTTGAGCAGGAGAGTTAGAGTAGATGATCTCTAGAGGTCCCTGCCAACCTCAACCATTCAGCAATTCTGTGGAAATAGTGTGATGAAATTTACCCAGAATTTGCCTAACACTTAAAAACTGCACGGCCCATTTTTTTAATAATTTGACTTCTTAAGAAAATTTCAAACCACGATTTCCTCCTTATTCTGACCTTCTCTTTTTGACTCAAGCGACTAATCATGAAAGAATGAATAGTAAAGAGCTGATGGAAAGTGTTTGGGAGGAGTTTACAGATCCAGAATGTTTTATTCAAACTCTTAAGTGACAAAATCCTGGTTTAACTTGACTGAAATTTTAAGAAAAAAGAAAACTAGCAACTAAAGAATTTGTACTATTGCTCTTCTTCACTGCTTCTCTGACAAGTAATCCAGAAAATTCATTTGTGCTTGCAAATGGAACTAAACATATGAAAATGAATACACGTTTTGAATCCAAGATGCCTTTTGCAGCCATTGTAACCTGTGCTGGTGCTTAGTTTCCTCCTGCATATGCATCTGGAGAGACCTGTGTCTTGGGTAGGTCTACTGGTTTTAAAATCAAGCATAGATCAAAACTAATATCAATTTGATCAAACATTTTCTCTGTCTTTATTATTAATCACCATTTTTTTTCTTTTTACTCCTTTTACAAGAAAAAAACTTTGGGCTTACAATGAAAAAGATTTTTGTTGTTGTTGTTGTTTGTGTTTGGGTTTTTTTTTCAGCTGGAACTGGATACTTTTCTTCACATTTTATAAACTGTCATCCAGACTACTAACGTTTTTTATTGTCATAGTATATATGGGATTGCCCATTAAATTATTATGCCTAAGATCTGAGTCAAGTATTTTATTATCTTTGAGTTTTGCATTCCTGTCCTGCTTGGCTGTCAGGTCCAGCTGTTTTACTGTCCCTGATAATCTAACATTCTAGAATGTCATTTTTTTTCTTAGTGCAGCTAATAGTTGAACAATTCACTATTGCAAAGTCCAAATATGTGTTGCAGTTATATTCCTAGCAGGCTCTGCCCAAGCAATCCCATCATCAGTATGGGTTTATTCACTGTTCTACCAAACTCCCACCAGTGAAATATTTTGGGAACTAAATTTATGTCAGAGGAAGTCTCTGGAAACTAAATACCCCTAAAAGCATCTTATGATCAAAATTTTAGTTCTTTGCCTACGAAGATGTAGCTGCCAGGCATCATGTGATGCTCTCAGTTTTGCAAATAACTCTGTCACTTGATTATTTACTCCCCCCTTGGTAGCAGATGACCCAGTTGACTCTGATGAACTGGCAGGATGTCTGAGTGTCCTGAGGATGTTTTGTTTAAGGAATGCACATGTGCATGCTTGCAGCATGTTCTTCTCTTGGGTGAGGGCGATTTAAGACAAAATGAACTCTCTGTACTTTGTCTTCAGGATAGCAGCGTTCACCTGAGGTAGGGAGAACTAGAAAAACTCGTTGAGCAAGGGAACACCACACTGATTAGTATTCATTTGGGCAGGAACTGGTGGAATGCATGAGAGCAAAACTTCCGTTTTTGCATTTTAACAACCATGAAAAGGTCAGCACATAGCTGCTTTTCACTCCATCATAAGCCAAACATAACTCTCATTGTTTACAGGAATAGCCCCAGGGCCCAAAAAACCTCTGAGAAAAACATACAGCCATCAATCAAGTTAGATGACTTTAATAAAAAAAAAAAAAAAAAAAGAAAATGAAGTGACAAAAGGATAAACAAATGGGAATAAAGAAAAATAACCCTCATCAGGCTGTGATACAAAGAAAAAGACATGATGGATTATTGACCGTGTGTTATCCTTGACAACGCATTAAAGCAGCTAAATCAATTCTCCTGTACCACTTCTGTGATTCCTTCTTTTGGATGGGTGCTCCTCAGTTCTGCTTTTCACTTTTCCTCTACTTAATCTTTATGATCCCTTTTTCTTCCCTCCTCACTCAGAGCTTGCTTTCTCTCTTCTGTACTGAGGTGCCATGGCAATGTAAAAATCAGAAAGGTATTATTCTGTCACATGCACAGTCCTTGGTTTTTAGAACTCCCTGCACCCATACATTTGTCCTGATGAATTGTGTCTTTGTTTTCCTGTTTGCACAAAAATGGTAAAGTAAACCTCATTAAAACACCAAAACAGCAGCACCTGTACTCTGTTCAGCTTGCTTTTTCTTTAAAGCAGCAGCTTCTTTGATCTTCACCTTAGACATTCAGCAATTCTCATCTCATATGCAGCCTGTTGGTTTTTTTTTCTGAGCACGGCCATGCCACCAACCATAACTGCTACAAGATCTTTCTTTTCATAGCTGTCTCTGACATCACTGTAGTTTATTGTGCTGCCTTTTGCATGTGTTTTGTGACACACATCTAAGTTTTATTTCACATGTACAATTTTAACTTTAAAGACACATTATTACATGATTCCCCCCCCTTTATATTCTCCTATTTTTTTTTTTTTTTTTTAGGATTTACATTCATTGTACTTCTATCTACTATTCAAAAACTACACTTTCTGTTGCTTTTCTGAACCTGTCTCCTAACTACTCATTGCCATTTCAGTCATTGCCTCACAGATCATGTGCTTTTTCCAGATCTTCATTAGCTAGACAGATCTCATGTCTCTCTCTCTCTCTCTCTCTCTCTCTATTTTTTTTTTAAGTTAGCTGCTGCACTGAGAGCTTCCAAACACCCTTCCTGCTGGTACCCTGGGAATGCTTGATCTCATATCAAAGAGACTTTCATGATTCCCTAACTTCAGAACTGAGCTTTTAATCTCACTGCTGTGATGAGGTTCAAAGGCTCCTGTGAGCTGCTGCATTGGTAAATAGGGCACATAGCACTCCAGCATTTCTATTTTAATACAGGTTATCAGACACAGAAGGCACTAAAATTGTCTGAGTCGGCATCTTTTACCAAATTCAAAAATGATATATTTAAACTTCTTGAACCCATGTCATAGCTCAGGCAATTTTAATTCACAAAATTTTGTTTGTTACAGTGGCTTTAAAATGCAGCAATATCAGCTTGAATGCTTGCCAGCTACCAACCTGGAGGGGTTTTGTTATTTTGGAGGCCTAATCTTGTATTACTTTCTCTCCTACTTGTACTTTTCAGTGAATTCTCACAATAGTTCCTTACATACTACTTGGCAAAGTACCAGGAGTAGTCAGTAGTGTTCCTCAGCTGTAAGAAGTGTGTATCTTACACATTGGATTCTATAGACCATAGATTCTTTTCACCTACTTGAAGATGATGTGCCATGAAGTTACATAAGTATGGCCCAAAATTAAAAAGAAAAAAAACCAACACACACACCAAAAAAAACCACCAACAAAAAACCACCACACCAAACAAGAAACCTAAGACTGGCACATGTTTGTCAAACACCTACATTTTATGTTTATCTGTCTTTCTGACATTGAGCTAGACAGCTTCTCAGAGCAGTGCTGAGCAATGAATGATATCTCAGTGTCCACTTCTACATAAGATTCTAGATCAGATCTAGATCAGATTCACCAACTCAGTTTGGCAGAAGTCTGCCTTCTATTGCCACAGCAACATCCTGCAAAGCTGCCTCCTAGAAGGCTCTTCCTTCTGTAAGTTAGAGGTTTCTCCTTAATGTTCTATGTTTTTTACAAGATGGATTATTTTGGTATAAAGGCATTTTCTGCACAATTTAGGAGCTTGTTTCTTTTCCAGATAAAAAATTACGTAAAATCCTGGATCATCTTGTCCATAGATCTGTTCTACAATGAGCTTTGTAGTAGAATGAAAAAGAACATAGATTCTTCTGACCAGCTGTGTTGTGAGCTTTGTAGATTCCTACTTGTTCAAGCTGAACATTGTTGCAAGGAGAGGCTTCAAAGATTATGCCAAGGAAACCGTACCTTGCTCACTTAAAACTATTGAACACTGGCAGGGCTCTAACAGTCAAAATAAAGGGAGTCCTTGGGGTAATAGCAACATGTCATAGCTCATGACAGCCATATCCTACACACTGCCTGTGTAGGTCAACACAAAAAAGAGGACACTGGGCTTTCAGATGCACTTCCATTTACCTTATGGATCAAATAGCAGAAACAAGCACTTAGAATAGGGCTATTTGCAGGTACATTAGGTACAATGCTGAATTAAAAAAAAAAAAAATCTAGATATAGTCATTGTGCAGAAGTGACATGCAAAAACTGCAGGACCACTGGATCCTTGAAGACTCAGGAAAGTATGGATAAGATTTGCCTCCAGAAAACACCTAGAGTTGTCAGGCACTGGAACAGGCTACCAAAGGCAGTGGTGGAGTCACCATCCCTGGAGGTGTTCAGAGAACGTGTAGATGTGGCACTTCAGGACATGGTTTAGTAGGCGTGATGCTGTTAGGTTGATAGTTGGACTTGATGATCTTGGAGGCCTTTTCCAATCTTAAGGATTCTATGATTCTAAATGGAGCTGCCTATATATGAACAAGATGACTAAGCTTTTATTACACTCAGTGGAGTTTAATGTAGGTGTGGAGTGGGCTGAATAGCTACTGAGACTCCACCACCTGCAGTAGAAGCTTCAACATTTAGTACACACACACGTGCACAGAAGTATCCAAGTTTAGGTGTCTTTAAGATAAAGCTGGTAGAGGTATCTGCCCACAACAGACAGTGACGATACATAAGCAAACACTGAGTTTTGCAGGGACATTTGAACCACTTCCAGAGTAGCATAGTGCTAGAGCTGTACTAATGTAGCATGCTGTACAGACTAATACACCTTCCTTCTGAGCATGAATAATAAATCCCTGTCAAGCACAGCTGTGCTACAGCTAGGTCTTCTGTACAGCAGCCAGTCTTTGTTAAAGAGATAAAGATTCACCTTTTCCCCCTCTAGAAGAGGCTGCTATTAGGGAAGCACCGTTCACTCCTCTCCCAGCTGCCTAAAACTGGGAACTCTAGCTGATTTCCATTAGCCAGCTGTTGAGCCACCACAGTGGGCAAGGAGGTACTAAGGACAGGCAACAGGGAAGATCTACAGAATTAATGATTATAGGCTTGCAACAATTCTGAGAAGAGACAGAAGTCATAGGGAGCTGACTCATTCCACTAAGACAAAGCTTTTGAATAAAACTAGGCTTAATGCACAGGCTGCCTTCCTGTTAACATCAAAGATTTCCCTGTTTTTCATTAGGCATTTCCCCTGACTTTCAACATCATGTAACATGACAGTTAGACAGACCTAACTGGATTAATTTTGCAATGAAGATGTGAGGCAATACATCAAATCCTACCCTTAAGTACAGACAGAGGATATTAAAAAGGGAACAGTTTGCTCACAATGCTACACAGAAATAGTTTAGTATTTGGAAGTTTTATTAAATAGGATTTGCTAGCTGGGAAATCTAATAGCAAGTCTATCAATCAAGGACAATTTTTCTATTTAAAGAAAGATCTACCATGATGACAGCAAACAGCCTGCTGCATAAAACATCCCTTGTGATCTGCAAGACTAATTACTTCCTTGCTCAGACTAGGAACCCTAAGAACTGATATACCCTTGCTTGGTTTTTCACTCTTTCCCTTTCCTTCCCTCAACACAGAATGAAATGAAAGAATACAGGGAGAACCATCTCAAAATAATCAGAAGTCTAGAGCCACCCTGCACATTTGTGCTGCGTGGTTCTGATTTTTTGAGGGGAGCCGCTTTTCAGTCTACTCCTTTTATTTGTTAAGATTCCCCCCCCCCCCAAAAAATCTCATTTCCTGTTAATTGCCACAAGCGAGATAAAGCACCTGGCTATCATGAACAGTGCCTGTATTTTCTTATGCTGTTTTATGTAATCCTGGGAAGTTTCATGACTGATTAGGTGAGTCATTTGCAATAAATGCAGTTTCAGAAGACTTGCACGCTAGTCAGTATCCGAGACAAGTTAGTTAGTTTGCTGGGTTTTTTTTTTTAACCTCCAGACCCTGCAGCACAGAAGAGAACAGACCATTTATCCACCTCTGATTGCTTTTGTTTTCACACAATGCTCCTGTCAACTTACGTTCTATTTGTGATCACATTATGAAAGTCAGGCCATCTTTTCCCACTACTCAGCAATTTATTATTAAAATATATATGGACACAGCAAATAAAATGGAAGGCACAACCAGCCAAGAGCATTGCAGATAGGGAGTTACCTCCACATCAGGGTGGGCAATTTATTACTACTGAAACCTGTCAAGTGGGCTTTGAGTTCCATTCTTCTACTTATGAAGTTTCTTTCACTGAATCAACACAGTGTATGCAACCAACAGGTTGTGCTTCAGTATTCATATGGATGGGATGCAAAGTAAGAGGAAGCAGAATTCAAATAGGTTTGTCCATTTAAATGATATATTACTTACATGGCCTGGTCTATTTTTTCTTTCCTCTACCCCTTACTTCCAGTGGTAAAAGCAATTCAGAAACTTGTTTCAAGTTTTTTTAACAAGTTTTTACAAGACAGCACTTAAAAAAAAAATCAGTCATCAATAACACTTAATACCTAAGCTGGCTGGGATAGGAGGAAAGTAAAGTGTACCTATGTGTTTACTTCACTGCATGGGTATTTGATAATAGAACATGTATATTGCCTTTAACTTTAAACTACAAACTGTAATTAACACTATATTTTACAAGAGTAAACTAAAAGACTCTCTAATAAAAATTTGATAAATCAAGCTAACACTAAGCTGAAAAATATTCTAGCAATGAGTTTACATAGATTGTATTTGACAACACACTCCTGACAAAGGGACAATACCTACTTGTTTGTACAGCAATTAACTCTGCTGTAGCTGCTGAATAAATAATTTAATCCAGAATATATTGGCAAGCCTTTTTCCTGTACAAATACTTCAGTGCTGGGAAAGATATTAATACATGCTGCATTCACTGTCGAATAAAAGCAAAACAAGAAGGGGAAAGATCCTGAAACTAAAGGCACCTGGCAAAGGAGGGCTTTCAAATAAAAATAGGGAAGTACAAAACAGGTCCCCTCGCATGAGAAACCATGAATGCATTCATTCTAATCCCTACCTCTTTTTAAGCATGTATGTTTTAACACAGGACCAAACACACAACGATGAAGTATTTGTTAACACCTCTAAGCCTCTGAACATAAAAAAGCATCTGCCAAAACAGTGCTCAGGGAATGCTATCACACTTAAAACACCTCTCAGCAGGATACAGATGACGATCTCTGGAGACAGACACTTTGCACTTCCTCATTAAGTCACACCTCGCTTCTTCATTGTACGTACAGCAAGATAACAACATCAAGCTGCAGTACACCATTTGGCAGGTGAAAAAAAATCTACTTCTCTTCCTACCTACAGGATCTGCTTCATTCAAAGCTTCATGAAATGAAAGAGAGGTATTTTGTCTAGATCTTCCAACTCCACAGATTGTTTGTTTTTACACTACTGAACAATAACCAAGAGCTGCACCAGTTTCTTACAAAGGACCAAACATATCAACTAAAAGACATCAGCTCCCTCAACACCCCAAAATGCCTTTTGCTAGCACTGTTCTTGGACTGTGTGCAGCAGCACTGGTGATGGTGTTCAGCAGTCTATGCTGCCAGTGGTCACTGGTGCAAATCAGATGGCATGTATTTATTAGCAGTCACAAACCCAGATGGACTGTCTGCATCGAGGAGCTTCGGACACCACAGACAGTTAGAACCAGGAGCCTGAACCATCCATCTATGCCAGGTAATCTCATTACAAATATGCCGCCCCGCTGAGGAAGAACAGAGCAGCCTAGCCATTCTGCAGAGCACTTGTCAGAAACAGTTGCCAGACATCCTCTCACTCCAGAATTGCTCTAAGTACAGGGACATGAGTTTACAAGTTTAATTATAAACAACATTTCACAAGGAGACTATGCTCCTTGCTGCACATGTCCTGTTTTAAGAGTCTGCTACATGCAAAACTGCCCTGCAATGAGGAAACAAGTGGAAAGGGAAAAATATTTTAATATGTTCTGTACTCACCAAGTCATGCACATAGAAGGCAAATGGAGGATATGGAAGTTACCGCAACAGTAGTTGTAAAATACTATCAAAAGCAAATATCATGCACATACTATTTTGAACACAAAGGAACAGAGTTAACCGAGGCTTAAGTTGGAGGCATAGACCAAGAGAAGATCTCCCACTCCTCTCTTACCTAGTATTACTGTTAAACAGTTCTGTTGACATATTAATCTAGAACGCTTTTAAAGATGAACTTTAAGGCTGTCAAAATTCAGTCATCCTTCTGGGTTGAGCCATATATCTGCAGCTGTACTTCTCCAAACAAGGATTTCAATCACAGCATCCCCCTTTCATATAAGGCAGCTGCACTTTCTGCAATGCAACAAGTTTGGCAGACAACACAAACAGAACATGTACTGTGGCAGAAGAGCTGTTTTTAAGTAATTTACCATCAATTCATTCTTATGTCTTTTTAATCTGCACATAAGTAGTTTATTTAATAATAAATAAAAATAATTTCTTATTATTTGTCTATGAAATGTTGTATTGCTATATATGAGGTACAGCTTAATGACCTCAAATTATGCTCTTTATCTGCCACACTGCCCCTGAAGGTAATCACCAGATGCTGGAAGCTGAGACATGCAGAGTGATAATGAAAAAGCTGTGAGCTCTGCTGCCAGAGGGCAGCAGCACCAGCATGCCTCATGCAGGGGTTCAAACCTCACAGTGGCATTTAGGAGCTCTGAAGTCCAATTCTCAGTCTGTTTCCATTTATACTTTTCTTTGTCTAGCCATCTGGTCTATTCATAACAGTGACTACACGACAAACACATTCTTGAAATACAAGTAATCCATAAGCTTCAGCCCTAGGAGAAACGATCATATTCTGTATTAATCCAGTACACATGGATTTCTGCATAATTGATCATTTTATTGGAATTTGATGTTTGTTCAGATCACCTGTTCAGCAGACAGTTATGCTGCTTCTGTTCACTGCATACATACTGAGCAAGTCTCCAAGCAGTACATAAATATTATTTTGTCTGACTCCATATATATGTATCTTTTCTACAAAAAGCAGTTTTTCCTCAATAAAAGTTGTATCCATGGGACCAATGTTCATTTCTAGCTATGACTTGTACCAAACCCATATCAATAATCATCGGTTAAATATGTCAATACATGTAATAGAGCTTTAACAGTAAAAAAAAAGTAAGAAAGTTAAATACTGCAACAGCTTAGATACATACTGTATTTGAATGACAGAACATGACACAGTCACCAAAACATAACCTACAGAAGCAATGTCAACAGCCAGTACTCTAAGCATTTTAAAGTTCCCCTTTTCCCTTCAAATAAAGGAGAGTTGTGCACATCTTGAATGAGAACTTGGGTATCATTAACCTTACAGCAACATTGATCCTGATATTTAAGGCTGGGTAAAGAAACAGACATTAAAGCTGCAGGCCACTAAGCACACAGAGCATTTGTGAGTATGCAGCCAATGTTTACTATAGCACAGGTTCATTGTTCAAACTAAGTGTACCCTATGTCACAGCAGTATTAATCGGCAACATTTGTATTTAGTGGAAAAGGTCACATTACTCAACCAAAATAAGCTAGGTTTTAAAAGTGTTGATTTAATTTGCTATGATGGCGGCTAGGGAGGCATTTTAACTGAAAAACACCTTGGTAAAGTGAAATGAGCTGACCTATCACTGCTCTCTAGAACACAGAAATCAAGCCATGTTCTCTCAGTCATCAAGGGCCGGTATTTCAGCCAGCATTTGAGTTTTTAACCTAGAAGCAAGTTAAAATAAATCTGTCTACAATGCAACACACCTAAAATGGATGCAACAATGACCGATAAATCAGCTGTCAGTTCCTACTTTTTACAGTTACAAGTCCAATAACTTTAGGCACACAAGTTACAGCCAATCTTTTAAGTTCAAATTCAACCGCTACAAGCCAGAGATTCATTTCAAAGATCACCCTGTGACAGTATTCTGAACTGTGAGAACATGCATACAACAGCTGTCCAGAAATACAGAGCTGCTAATAAAGAAGTTGCTAGGAGAAGCCATTAAACATACATATGCATGCCAGTTAGTTTCCCAACTAAAACTCTATTTACAAGCCATACTTCTTTTTTTGTCATTTGTAGTTTTTAACCCAACTTACAGATATGAGTTCAAGTGCAAGACATCCAACATGTGCCCATTTAAAATAGCCAAAGTGAAACTGAGTGCAAATTACAAAGCCAGAGATGTTGGCAATGATTCCCTGATCTTTTCAGGTGAAAATTTATTTACCAGACAAGTAACATCAGACAGGAGTGGAGTCCATGAAGGACATGACCTTTTAGGAAAGCTAACACAGTTTTGGCCAACAACAGAGACTTTTCAAAAAGTCTTAGAAGTTTCTTCATACTGCAAACTGGAGTCCTCCACAAAGTTATCTGTTATCTTACTGCATGTTATAATGTATTATTGCCCTACAAGTTGTGCAGAAACCCACAGCCAAGAAATTATTAATGCACAAGAAGTTTGAAAGTTACCATGCATAAGATATGATTAAGCTGTAACAGAATTTCAGGTATTGATTATGGCTTAGAACTGCATTGAAAAATCAACACTTAGACAAATATCCTTAAGTGAATAACATTGTCTACATGAAAGTGAGACAACTTTGTTACACTGAAGACTTACTTGGTTAAAGTGACCTTCTGCTTAGAAGAAACAGTTGACAACATGTTCATAAACAACCATATCTACTTTGCAAGAATTAGCCCTGTAAGAATTCAGCAACACTCCTTTTTACTTATTTTCTTTAAGATAATGTGTAGATATTTACAAATATTTATAAACAGACTGTTTCTTGCACAGCCAGATCTTAGACAGTTAGTTCTTTATCCTCCTCTCCTTCATCCAAGTCTGCCAAATTCAAGACATTGTTCTAGCAGCATTCATGAAATCAACAGTGCAAAGTTATTACAAAAACCCTTTTCCAAGCTGCGACATCCTCTTCAAGTTTGTATTAGGTCAATAGCACTTCCCATGTACTTAGAGTGCTGGGGGAAGGCAGGAACAATAGATATGCTGAATCTAGCAAACAACCAATTTGTTTGCTGAGGGGCTTTAGATTTTATTGTTGGGTGGTTGGTTTTTATTTGCTGCTCATACTGGCCATTGTTATAACTTTGGTAACAAGTTCACTACATTAAATTCACAGCTCCTCATTTTGACATGCACCTATAACATGCGAGTTGAACTGCACCACAATAATTGTAATGTCATCTCTATACATTCGAGCCAGCTCTTCCGGAAGACTAAGCATCTTGGACAGTCGCTCGTGATCCACGGTGCCAAACTCATTGTTACCCACCGCATGGCGTATCAGGTGAGTTGCTGCATTCTGATCTTCAAACACTGAAGAGATTCTTGCTCTCCTTTCCGCTAAGAGACCGTGCATCTGTCCCAAAGTTACCTTATAGCCACCAACAGCTATCGGCTGTTGATGGTGAACACCAGTGAGGTACTCCCCTACAATTCTAGCCACATCTTGCCTGTGCATTGTCTCCCACAGCCCATCTGTGGCCAAAACCAGAAACTTATCCTGCGGCCGTAACTTGTGGTGTATGACTTCTGGCTCAGCTGTGAGGTATGGGGGAGTGTGATAGTTTGGAGGAATAAACTTTGTATATTCATTGTCATTCAGCTGATCTGGGCCTGACTCTATTACTCTCTTCTGTAGTTCAATACTCCATTTAAACTTCACATCCCCAAAAGCTCTGAAAGGCATCAGCAGACCTAAGAGACGATCTTGTTTCACAAGATTTTTCTCTTCCGACTTTGGATGCTCCGTTTTCACACGTTCCACTTCATGTTTGTTTTGTGCATTGTGGTCATAGGACAGAGTAACTGCAGACCAAGATCCATCTTCTTCCTGCACCCCAAGCATTGCCCTACTGTCACCTGTGTTTGCAATGTGCAAGTCAACACCATCCACGTGGGCCACACAGGCAGTTGCACCAGAAAATGCTACTCGCAGTACTAGGTAGTTGAGAAAAGAATTTGGATCTCCTACTTGAGCTTCCAAAGAAATATCATTATCAAGCCTCTTAAAAGCATTAATTAAAGCTTCTTTCACATCAGTAGTCTCTCCACTGTTGAGATCAATGAGCTCCTGCCAGTAAGTTCTTAGACTATTGAAGTAAAGCTTGGAAGCTTCTTTGCTAAAATAATCATTGGGATGCTTGTGCCACTGTAAAATGGGCAACAGAGCTCTGCCACTTTCCACAGCATTTTCTATTTCAAGTAAAGTCTCATGAGGTAACAAAGAGACAGCAATGTAGTAAAACAGTCTCTCACTGACAGCTTGAGCGCAAGCACAACCTGCATGGCCATCAAACACACCCAGAAGCATCCCTCTTGTCTGTAAGCAAGTGGCAGCACTCCTCCGGTCTTCTATTGGAGCATTAGCAGGCAACTGGTTACTATCAAAGCCAAGGACAGAACTTATATTTTTACCATCAAATTCTGGGACTTTGAAGCTGTATTCATTTGCCTTCAGAATGCTGTTGACTTGTGGAGGAGTGAGGTAAAATCTCTGTGGTGTAGAAGCATAATCCCTTGCATGAATAAAGTGATTAAAGTTCTCCTTTGGCCTATAAAGTGTTGCAAACTTCTTCTGAGGTGCATATCTGAAGTGACCATGAGCAAAATGAGATGATAAACAACACAGATGTTTATGGTGGCAGTAACACACAGTACTGCATATTCTGCTAATCTCACAGTTACGAATCAACGGAAACAGATGAGCTGGTGCTGGCATGGCATCAGACAACAATGGTAGCCTGGAGCTTCGGACTGGAATTGCTGAAAGACAAAAAAACAACTATGCTTAAGGGAGCAGCTAACAGATTTTTCCCAGAACTCTGTGGTAAGACATTTACAACCCCTAACAAAGTTGTTTATTGTATGAAGTTCATAGCTTCACAGGTCTTAAGAACAGGCATTAAGAGGTTCTTGTTTATAGACATTACATTGGGCTATAACAGAAAAGCTATACCATACTTAAGATACTTTAGCTCTTATATCCACTTCCAGCAGGCAGGAAGTGAAAATATCATCCAGACAGACAATGCAGCTGCAGACAGAACTCTAAGACAACAGTTAGCATGAAGCACTCTCCAGTAATGCCACCTTCTACGAAACTTATGGAGATTTGCTTTACTGCTGATTTGCCAGCCAACAGAGCCTGATGTGGCACACAGGGAAGAAAACTGTTTCCATAAGGCTGAAGAGACAAAGCATTTAACAGTAAGATTCAAGAAACAACATACAACTAGGTTTAAGATGAAGATGGTTTAGACAACAAAAGCAAGCAGTAGGTCATAGACAGCAGATATTCTCCAGGAAATCACAAGTCAGTAGCAGGTTTTGTTTCTTCTCCCCCCTTTCATGTGCAAAGCTTCAAACTTTGACACCATGGTGTACACATCCAAAAAAGCTAGAAAACTACTGCATAGACTGCTGTGGATAATCAGATAAAAACAGAAGAGGTAGAAAGCAGATGCATCTCTCCTACCAGCAGTTCATCTACCTCAGTCAATTTTACTATTATAGATCTCTTTAAAAAGCTACTAAATTGAAGGATTACATGCAAGCCATGCTTGTTTGCATGACTAGAATAGAGCCCTGCACTACAGTCTAAAGCAGTTCGGTGTTTCAGTTTAAGATAAACTATTCAGTCTAGAATCCAAGAAAATAATACTACTTTTTGCCACATCTAAAAACTTCCCTAATTTGTTATTCCTCTGAAAAAAAAGATTATTCTAACACACTGTTCCTTGTCCCCACTTACATACCCAGTCACAACACTAGTGTAAGTGCCTCTTAAACACCTTATTCACTATGTCTCATTACCAGGAAGTCTTTACAATGTTGTACTTGAGAAAACAGCTCCATAGCAGGGAAAAAGCTCGAACTGTGGCCTTGTGTGAAGTGCACACAGTGAAGGGCAATTCAGTTTTCTCTTTCCATCTTTTACAATCAAGTTCATCATAAAAGCTGCTTCTTAGAAAAGACTATTATGAATTTTAAAAAGCTTATTGCAGTTGTAAGCACTAAGTCTGTCAGCACCACTGTATCTCAGACTTCATTGTTATACTAAAAAACTGGGTACCGCTGTATCATGTAAGGTGCTTCAGTTACCAAATTGACTAATTTTTTTAGCCAAGCAGGCACACCAGTATCTCAGATGAACCACAGCCCCTATAAATATGCAGTAAGTCCCAATATTCAATCTAAAGGATTCTGCAACACAGAAGGAATCATGTTCTGCCATCACGCTGTTCTGACAGCTTTCCATAGATTCTGCCACAGGATTTTGATCACCCAGATAAGACAAGATGTGTCTGGAAATACATGAAGCTTCACCCCATTCTCTGTCTTGCAAGTCACACTCTTCCCTCTGAACTTGTTTGTTCTCCTTAAGTAACCATAAGTGGAGCCTGTTTCTTTATTACAAAGTACAACGCAGTGAAAGCAAAGTAGAATTCATGTTTCTACCACTCCACTGGCTTCCTAACATCACATCTTCATTCCTTGTGACTGACTGTCAGTCTTGACTCACACTGACAAAAATTCTTATCCATTGAACTCTCCCAAGTCTCCCGCTGACAGCTATAAAGACTGGTCAGTTTTCTGTTGTTCAGCTACCAGGAAGAACTCTGGTTGTAGTCCTTGGTACTATAGCCAGCTGTACACACTCAGAAACATTGGCTTGAATTTCTAGATGCATACTAAATTCATGTTAGCCATTTGCTTCCCAGAAAGTCTATTTCTCCAGTCCAGGCTTCACATGCATCCAGCATGACAGAAGTAAACTGCAGCTCCAAATATAGATTTTAAAATCTATTCACTGCCTTCCACTTATAAGGGAGCTATTTTAGTAACAGTTACGTATATTTCTTCACATGACATTCAGAAGTAAAAATTTTGCTTAGAGAATGTGAACCTCAAGGTTCTATAGAGGTGCCTGGTCTACAGCAGCACCTCAGATTCAGCACTGGTCTTCCCACTAGACTCCAACTGAATCAAGTTCTCCTGACCGCTAAGCATTTGTGTTTTCAAGTGCCAACCCATATGCAGTGCCACAACAACTGTTCTGACAGTTTTGCTGTTGATCCATGATGAAGCAAAAATACAAATATACTGCTGTTAGAGTGGCTCTGCAGTGCCACCAGAGGCTATGTTAATGATTTTTAATCATCAGTTTATCAAATATTACGTGAAATCCAATATTGGAAGTACTAAGAAGTTACCCTCAAATTTTCCACAGCCTGTATCATTTACAGTAGATCCACATCAGCTTAAGATTTAATAAATCCTAGTTGATTAAGTAAAAAAGAAATTTCAAGTTTGCCAATGTGAAGTGAAATTATCTTAAGTCTCTCTCATAGATACCAGGAACGTGGATGTCTCAAATATACCAAGACACTCCAACTAGCCCTTAAATAATTACTTTAAGATCCCAAGTTCATTACAGTTGACCGAGAGATGGCAGAGAAGGAAAAAAGATTAAGCTGAAGTTTCACAATCCAGTCAAGATTTGTGAAGAGATTAGAATCAAGCCAATATTTAATACCTGTCCAAGCCCAGAACAGGGTACAACAACTACTTTTCAGGCTACAAGTATAGTATGGCCAATAATGAATCAGATAGTAAATTTATAGGTTTTATAGTGCTACACTGATAAAGTGGAAAAATATTAACCCATGCTTTCATAAAGGCTTGTTATAACGGTACTGTTAAGGCCAATTGATGCTGCACAGACAGGTTCCTCCAAGACACCTGCCCTTAACCATGCAGACACCCATGGCTGCAAATAAAAACCCCCAGGTGCCTTTCAGACACTTGACAGACCTGAACGAAGGGGCCTGTTGGAGAGGACGGGGAGGAGGAACAAAAACCATCCAACACAAGCAGAACCGTTAGTCCTTCCCTCTGGCCAGGTCTCAGCCCTCGGACGCAGCCCAGCCTGGCTGTCCCTTCCCCGGGTCCCATCCGGCCCCCGAGCTCCAGCGATACCGGTGCGAGATACATACCGATCCGCCTGGGCCCAGGACACACACACATTCTCCTGTCACAACAAGAAGCCGCCAACATCCACAAAGCAGAAGCCCGGGGGAGAAGCAAGGCAGAGAGTTTGTTAGAGAAGACGGAGAGCTCCGACACGGAGGAGGGGACGACAGAGAGAAGGAGACACGCACACACGCAACGCAGTCCGGCTGCGGGCGATCGGAGCCGCCGCCCGTCCGCCCGGCGATGGGAGCGGGCCAGCTCCGCAGCAGCACGTCCGGAGCGGCCAGCGAGCAGCCCGACAGCCCGCGCCGGCCGGGCACCGGGCACCGAGCCCCCCGCCGGCCCCGCTCTCCTTTCCGCCGGCGGCGGGGAAGGCAGGGCCCGCCCGCGGTGGAGACCGCTACCCCTTCAGGCGCCCCGCTTCCCGGACATGGCCGCCCCTCCCC
>WHYT01016915.1:440033-475682 GCA_009806455.1 Tetrax tetrax
ACAGCCGCCTCCTCACTCCCCCCGGGCACCCCTCAGCCGGGGGAACGGGCCGAAGCTGCCCCTCCATGAGGGCAGGGACAGCCCCGTCGCACCCCTGAGGGAGGGCGGGTGAGGCGCGGCGCGGCGGGAGCGGGCTGTCCTGCCTCCTCCTCCTCCTCCTCCTCCTCTTCCTCTTCCTCCGTCACCCCGGCGCTGAGGCAGAGGTGAGGGCCGCCCTGCCTGCGGCTGGCAGCTCCTCCCGCGGCGCTGCCCGGGCCTTACGGGTGGTTACTGGTGATTCGAAGAGAAAACCCGGCCAAGCGCCGGGGCCTGTCGGGGCGCAGAGGGGAGGGCCGCGCTGCCTCCCCCCGCCGTCCTGCGGGCCCGGCCGCGCTACCGTCACCCCTTCAGCAGCCCGCCCCCCGCCCCGCTTGGATCAAGAGTCCAAGTCATGTAGCTTCTGTCTGTTAAGGAGATGGGAAAATGTCTAAAAACTTCTGCAGGGAGTATTGACCTTTACTCGGAATTCATTTCAAAGTGGGGGGAGTCCCCGTGAAATGTTCATGAAGTGCCTTCAAGAATCACAACGCCCATTAAATCTGCAGCTCTGCAAGAGACCACCGAAGCCTGTACTGTAGCATTTGGTTTTTTCTGTTTTTCATTTGCTCCCTGGTGTTTTGTCTTCTGCTGCCACTGCCAGCAATGAATGGTTTGAGGGCAGTGGCTACCAAGAAGGAGCAGTCCTTCCCCAGAAGAGCAGTGCCTGCTGTTTCTGCCAGCGCAGCAGAGATACTTTGATCCAGCTTTATTCTTCATGTACATTTTTGAATATGGGAAGTATATAAATTTGTCAGTGCTTTGATTTCCTTGATCATCTCTGTCTCTGTCTCATCTCTGTCTCATCTCTGAGAGCATGTGCTCTCATGCCTTTCTATTTTCAGGGTGGCCGGGATGCCCACTTTGCTGTGCGTTGCTGGCAGCAGATGTTCAGCTAGCTCGTGTAATGTAGTTGCCATTAGCATTCCTTTAGCAGCTGTAACAAAACATAGATTTTGAGTATACTTGCATCTTTATTGTGTTTACAGCTGTGTACTGAAACCGGTAGAGGAAACAAATGAAAATCTGCTCTTGGTGCCCAGAAGACTCAAGAGGTCTACTTGGGATATAAGAGAGCAGAAAGTACTGCCCTGTGACTCTTCACATGAGAACCAACTAGAAAGATAAAATGTTACCATCCTTAAATGTACAAGTCTTCCACAGTAGCAATTGAAAGCCCAAAGTATTAAAATGTTAGTTTATTGGTGTTCTGAGTGACATTAGTTTGTTTATCCAGAATGGTACACCATCATCTTCTCTTTGAGGTTTATTTTAGATAAAATAAAAAAAATACATCTGACACACCATTGTACGTTAAGGAATTCATTAAATGGCATGGAAGATGAATAATTTAAATTCCTTTTTAACGGTAGCACATGGTTAGAAATAGATTGTCAGAGTGTGCTGTAACAACAACTGTTTACATAATTTTCTACTTGCAGCAAGAGTGACTGTAAAGCATCCAAGTTTAGAAATGTTCTTGAAGACTACGTGAGATGGCACAGTTAAGGCATCCTCTTAGCCCATCAGAAGGTAGAAGGCTGTGGGAAGACAGACCCGTGCCTGGGTGTATTTGAGTGACAGTTGTATGAACAGATATATAAAAATGGATCAGGATGAAGCCACCACTGTTTGCCTCCTATTTCTGATTGGAAATACCAAGTTTGCAGAGTGAATTCATGTTTGACTTCTGACGAGAATGTTGCTGTCTCGAGTTGCCTATTAAGAAAAAAAATGCACTAAATAATTAGCATTTAGCACTTTTGGTCTTCAGAACATCTTGTGCCTGTTAGTTCAATTCCCCATAACATGCTGTGAAATTGAAAAGTTAGTGTTACAGCTCCTTGTTTATCTATTTTATTCATCTCTTTCTCTTCTTGATTTAAGGCCAGGAGAGGAGCTACTTTTAGTGCCGGTATTGGAAGCTGCGGCTCCCTGTCTCACAGTATCCTGTTGATACCACATATCTCTCTGAACAAAAGAAATAATTTGAATTTTAAAATACTGAGTGAGAAGAGAATTTGTCCTTAACAGCTGCATATAAATCCCACAAATGAAAGACAAAATACTAAAACTTGGCTGACGTTTTGGTCCTCAAGCTGATGCAAGTTTGCTGGTGTGCCAGAAGTTGGATGTTGCAATCTGACTGGAAAGTTAGGTTTTCCTTTTCTTCATCTTGTTGCTGCCAGGGCTTTTTTTTTGTGCACTTTAAGCAACAATCCATTTTTGCTGAATCTAAAGAATAAAAATTATTTTAGTGAATAAAGCCATGTCTTTCCATATTTAACGTTTTACATCACGTATTGATGGAAAAGCAATTACTTGTAGCTGCTTCAAGGTGTGTGAAGTCTCTCTGTTTCCCTGATGAAAGGATTATCACCTGAATGTAACAGAAGACATCAATTCTTGTCGACGGTGCCTGTTGCTGACAGTGGGTGACTCTGCATTGCAGAGACCGATAGGCAGCTATGCATTATCACTGCAGCTCAAGTGCTGCAGTAGTTACCCTGGACCTTTCTGCACACATTTCCAGAGAAGCTCCATCCCAGATCCATTTTCATTTTAAATCAGTTTAAATAAGTTCTTGTGCCTAGTGTATAAGTACTTTACTGATTTGGTTTTACTGAAAGCCAGTTCAGGAACACAGGATAATTCTGCAGTTGATTTTATATCTCCTGACTGCTTAACGTTTTTGTGATACCTTTGCACACAGTGTTTCAGAAATGCCATTTTGCTCCTGTACCTACTGAAAAGAGCAGTCACACGCAAAACCTGTCACAAAATTGTGTGCACAGGTCAAACACTTCCACCTGGCATGCTGCCATACCAACCTGGAGCAGAAAAGTTTTAAGAGTGGAAAAAAAAAAGCCTAACAAAGGGAAAAATAAAGGAGAAAAACATGCCATGTACTGAGTAAACAGGAAGAATAGCACAAGACTAAGCTATTTTCTCTTTTTTTTTCCTGCAAGTGTTATAGAACCAATGTCAGCAATTTAAGTCTGCTGTTCCACAGAGCAGTAATTTATTTTTAGCAGAAATCAGGAGCATTACATGAAATGTGTTAGTAGAGCTCAAAGCAGACAGAGTACCTGCAAACACCTGTGATCTTCAGTCTGCTCCAAAGGCAGGTTTTGGTTGTACATTGATGTGTTCTGCTGCCCTCTCAGGGAGTGTTTGCTCTGGGTGGTGCGTTTGTCCTCCTTTGAGACAGCTGGGTTCTTGGGTACAGTGAATGTTTCAGGAGTTTTAGAATGAGCCCTGCAAAAGGCAATTTTTTATAAACATCTTTAAAGTATCAACCTTGGAGTAAGCCAGCAGCGCCGAGCCATACGACTCGTCTCTCCCCTGCCCTTTCTAAAAGGGAGGCCAATGGAGAATTACGGAGACAATTGCTTTCATTTTGCCATCACTGTGGGACCCAGGGATAGCTTGATTTATTTTGTCCCCTCGGAGGCCCTTTGTATCTTCAATCTCAGTTCCTTTCTGAAATGAAGCACTGGGTCTGGCTTCATTCAGCAGCTGGGATCCAGCTTCCTAGAATCGTAGAGTAACTGAGGTCGGACGGTACCTGTGGAGGTCATACAGCCCAACTCCCTGCTCAAAGCACGGCTAACTTCAAAGCTGGGTCAAGTTGTTCAGGGACTTGGCCAGTCCCGCTTTGGACATCTCTGAGGACTGAGGTGTCCTAGCCTGCCTGGGCCCAGTTCCAGTGCTTCACCACTTGCATTGCAAAGACTTTTTCCTTGTAGTTAATCAGAATTTTCCTTGCTCAGCTTGTATCTGGTGGCTCTTGCCACTCGGGACTTCTTTGCACTATCCTATTACGTTCCTCAGATCTCCTTAGCAGAGAACTAAATGTACTTTTTGCATTTGGTAGGAGTTGTGCACTAGCTTGCCCCCTTCACCTGGGTTGGTCTTTCAGGGTTCGGTATCCAGTTTGAGAAATACAGCATTCTAACAACTTCATGAAGTAAAGGAAATTCTGTAGTAAAATGTTATTGGAAAATACTTTTTTGACAAGTCTCGAGAACGATACTTATGACATTATCAGTGTCTGTGCTATGAGGAGTTTCAGGATATCAGGAGGCTGTCTCCAACAATTATCTTGGCTCTGAAGGGGCTGATCCCTTTTCCAGCTGTAGTTCATCTTGTGCATTTTTCAAATTTATTTGTTACAGTCATTTTAAAAAGTAACTACATTTGCAGTTGTGGCGGCTGCCATGCAAAAGATTCAGCAGGCTCCAGGGAAAGTCAAGGAGATTAAAGCTGGGAGGGGAGAGGAATCTGCCTGCATTTTTCCAGAAAGAGAATAGCTTGTGCTTTGCAACAGACAAAATTCTATTTGCCTAATACTGCTGGAGCAATGATATCTCAGTTTCATTTTATCATATGTGATACTCGTGAAATTAAAGATTGTTTGGAGATTGTTAAATGGATGCAGCCTTTCCTCTTTACTTGAGATCACTGGAGTCAAGAGGTGGAAAGCCAACAGATGGTAGAAACAGCTGGCTGATCTGAGTTGAGATCTTGCTAGGCAAATCTGAATGTTAAAGAATAATAATTTCTCCAGCAATGAGGAAGAGCAACAGGTGCCAATGACTGGGAGTACTGGTATTATCTTCTTAGCATGGTGGTGTACTTTGGAGTGGAAAGTAGGTATGGAAGATAAAATTAGAAATTTGGATTTAGAACCAAGAGCAGACTCTGAATCATTCTCTTAGATCTCTCGGGGCCTGGGGTTAAATCAGGTCCCATTTCCCCTTGTAACAAGGAAGTTTAGAGAGAATACTAGGCAAAAGTGACCTCTTTCTCACTCCTGTTCACTTTCCTGCAGTTTACCCTTGCCTAAATGCTGGGAAAATAAGACCCAGCTGTATCCTTTGGGGTTTGAAATTTGTGTTTGATGTAAAAATATAAGCATAAGCATTTGGTTTTTTTTTTTTTCTGTAGAAGAAAGATGAGTTAGATTATTCTTTTCCTCAATTAATAATTATCTCAAGTGAACCATCTACATAAATATTTACTGTTTGCTTTATACTGTGTGTTTAGTTTATGTTTTTAAACAACAAGCCAAAAATGTATCCTCTTGCCTTCAGTCTGGTTTCTCTGCCCATCCCTACGCGGTGTGCTTCTCAAAACAAGGAGAATACTTTCCCAGTGGCTTGGAAAGGAGTTAGCTTGGGTCTAGCCACAGAAAAATAACTGAGAATGTAGTGTAACTGATATAGTAATTTAAAAAGATCTGAAGTCTTAGGGCTAGATCCGGTAAGTTATTTTGTTGTTCCAGGTAGGTGCCCTAAGCAGAAGGTTGCAGAGTCCCAGTTGCTGCCTCTGAGCCAAGGAGTGGTGGATTCGTGTGAGCCAGGGACCAGTCTTCACTGCGGGGCAAAGGATTGCCCTCACCTCAGCTGACCTACAGCTGGCCAGTAACAGTACTTGCCTGGAGAAACAGGCAGCGTGGACTGAAGGTGAAAATCATACCGGTGTTTTCCAGTTGCAGGGACTAGCTTTAGCTACTAGGCTGTTACATGGTAAGATAGGAACAAGCAGAAGGAGCAACATTATGTCTTACAAGAAAAGTTGGAGCTTTGTTTAAGGTGTTCAGGAACTGGAGGTAGACACCTCCCTCTGAGAGATCCTGTCAATCTCAGCAGAAGAAAGCTGTGTTTTCCTGTGGCAGGCTTTTAATTAGTTTAACTGTGACCATTTCCAGCAGGGCTGTTTTGGGGGTGCCCTTCTTGTCTTGGGGAGGTTTTCAGAAGGTCATTTAGGGATCCCAACTCTGGTTTTGCCCTGGATTGGCACCTGAGTACCTTCCTTGTTTTTGGATTCCAGCCCAAGGTTGGATCTAGCTTGCAAGTCTGAATAACCTGCGTATTCAGTTGCACAGATCAATGACGCCCCAGTGGCGCAGGCTGGGGACGTGGTGGGAGATCACAAATTTCTCCAGAGACGGGCTGTGTCTCTGAGAAACCTCCAGAAAGATCTGGGAGCATTGGGAAGGCATTCAGTGACTGCTACCCTGCTTGTTGTCAGGAGCTCACAGCATATGTCTCCTGTAGATTATTCTGGGCTTGCAAGTTAGCAGTCCCGGCACCTTACTCTTTGCCCAGGGTCATTTTACTCAATGTGTTTCAAATGTCCTGGATCATGTCCGGATTGCAAGCTAAGTGTTTTAGCGTAGTATTTTGAGAGGAAGGATTATTTATTCTACCAGCATTGGTACTAAACATGGGGGCTAAATACTGGCCACATCAGGCTGTTGCTTTAAAACTTCTTCAGACTTCGGATGCATCTCTGCAGCCCTCAGCTTCGTGTAGCTGCAGAGGTCTGTTCAGTTTGGCTGGATGTTGTATAATCAGTCTTTTATTTTCCTTTTGCTTGTGATCATGTTATGTAGGCTGCCTTCTTAAATTTCAGCAACCCTAAGGCAGCCTGAGTCATGTGTATGAGGCTCTTTTTTGCACTGTTGTGTAAGGTAGTGAGCTGCAAAGGTCATGGGAATGAGTTATTTAAAAACTGAAACATGCTGGGCTCTATCCAGCTTGGAATAGATGAGCTCAGAGAGGCATTTACGTTTTAAATTACAGCTTTGGTTATCAAGGACTGGTTGCCTTCAAATCAGTATTTCTGTTTCCTTAGCAAACTGCAGTAGCACACAATATTGCTATTTCTTTTATATGTGTTGCTGATCTAATCATGCGTTCACACATGAGATGGTGAATAAAATACTTACTTTTCAAGCCTCAGAAAACAAACACATTCACAAATACTGCCATCGTAGGCACAGTCTTCATGCTCATTCGTTTTCAGTGCCCACAGCAATTAATCTCCTTTACCGTTTGTTCCCAATGGAAAGCATTAGATTAATGGTCAAAGTGCGTACTAGAGCGCTTTGTTCCACCCAGTGGACAACCAGGCTGCGATGTGTCACTACGTGCTTGTGTAACCTGGCTCAGTCACAGCAGTGCCATTCAGGTGCAAGGCACAAGACCAGATAACTGGAGGTCCCTAGGGCCAGTCCCTGTGTTTCTATTCCCTCTGTCACCTCTCTGGTTTAAGCCACCCAGCTGTACTCTCATTTTAGGAAGCTCTTTCTTGCTTCCTCCTTCATGTTCCTTCCCAGGCCCTTCAAGCCACCACCCATGCAAGAGTCCGTCCAGCCATACTTCAAAGTGGAAGTGCTCTGAACTGTCCCAAAAGCACTTTTAAACGTGGATCATTTCACAGAGCAGTTCAGGGCAGGGCTTCACAGACCGCTCAGGTATGGCAGAGAGGGCATGCAGAAGAGAGGGGCATTGCAGTGGGGCCTGGGGAGCAGGAGGGAATACAGAGTCGCACCCTGGGAGTGATTTTTGTTCTCTCCATCAGCCCATGCAGCTATCCCTACATCATTTGGGCCATTTGCAAAATCTTACATGTGCAATTGTAATTTACTTCCATTTCCATGTAGCAAAATGTAGTCAGCCCGTGATCACATCAACTCTTGTTGAAAATAGTAAGAGAACGTTGTAGGATGGAAAAAAAAATAGATTAAATTGGTTCAGCATGAGGAAGCAGTTAAATTATTCTGAGTACTGAAAACCAAAACAGTACAATCTGTCTCCCAAAATATTGCACCAGTATCACAAAATTAAGTAACAGCGTGTCCTGTCTAGGCTGGTAATACGTTGTGCTGGTGAATTACACAGACAGAAAGTGGTTTAAGCTGTGGAGTCACACATGTGTGTGTAAGAGAGGAAAAAAACCCATTAAAAATGAAGACTAGAAAGGCAAAGGGCACGGTAAAATGAGTTCAGGGACGTGGCACTGAAAAGACAGAGAACACAGGGCAAAGGGCTTCCTGGAAAAGGTGGGCTTTTGCTGTTTGCCTGCCTGCTTTTTGCTGTGTTCAAAAACCAAGAACTTTGTACATATCTCTTTAAAGAACAGAATTGTATCTAGAATAACACTTGAGTCTATTGCAGTATACCCTGTACCAGCATCATGACTCGAGGTCATTCCTAGGCTCAAACAGGAATGGCTATAAAGGAGAGCTGGTATAAGGGAGAGCAGGGGCTATGAAGCTGTAAGGGTTTAAAGATGTTAGCAAAAAAAAAATCCCAGTGATTTTCCTAGATTCAAGTCTTTCTGTTTTATATTGGCATGTATCAGTGGGTAAAATAGGTAAGATTCAAAGGTGTGTGTGTTTTTTACGTGTTAATAATAAAGAGATGCCTTACCCAGAGTCAAAAAGCAATGGCTTGGGTTAGTCTGGAAACCACTGCTGGAATCTGCCATCGCCTGGAAATTGACAACAAGCTTGCTTTCCTCCAGAGGAGAGCTATAAAGCCAAGCAAGAGAAATCAGCAAAGAGAAAGTCTGTTCACTTCTCTAATGCTACTCTTATCCTCTTGAACTATCTCAGGTCAAGCAACTGGAAGACGGCATGTTCTGCAGGCAGATGGCTCCTGGCAGGCAGTCAGTACAGCTGCGAATATGACACACCGTGCCAAGCGTGAGTCTGTAATTTCTACTACTCTCTGATTGTCAGCTTTTCGAGGATACTATTTAGTCATTTCCTGGGAGGACAAAGGGTGCCCATCAGAGCTGATGATGCTCTCCTTGCACACGCGTTGCCATGTGGGAGGTGGCTGTAACACGCACTTGGAAAATCAGCACAACTGATTCAAAATGACAGCAATGGTGTTGGTGCAGGAATGTGCTGCCAGGCAGTTCCCAGAGCCTCAGCACCCTTTGTCAAACAAGGAGGAATTTTTTTCTGCCTTACTTTCCTCAGCTGTCTAAATAAGAGAGCAAAAGCGCCTCAGGAGAAATGAGAAGTGTGTTAGTTTTCATTAACTTTTAATTTGAAGACTGCATAACTGAATGAAACCACTGTAGTAATCTGGAAAGGGTATCTGAAAGCCCTATTGAATCAGAGATAATTCCTCCCCTCTCTCTGAAAAGCACGTATAAAGCAGGTGCTTTGTTCAGAGGCACAGTATCCCCACCAGTGCTAGCAGAGTCTTCTCTGACTTGGGCAGTGGGAGCAGCTCTAGAAAGTCATTTCAGGCTGCTGCAACATTCCCAGGGCTGTAGTAAAGGTCAGTGTGTGGTGTCCTTCAGCCATGTGGAGTTTTGATTAGCAATCTGCGCCATCGACAGCTCTGAACTGCTTCCAGATAGCGATATATTGGGGCTCCCATGTGCAGAAGAAGTGCACTCCCTGTGCCCAGCTCGTGCTCAGGGACGTGGGACTGGCTGCACAGTGTTCAGGCTGTAACGCTTACTGCAGTGAGGCTCACACCCAAACATTCCAGTCGTGTCAAGAGATAAAAGTTTAAAAATGTTGTTTTGCTGCCAGGTCTTCAGCAAAAAAAAAAAAAAAAAAAAGAAAAGAAAAAAAACGGAGGCTAAGTTTCAATGACACATCTACACACATTTTAAATATCTCCAGGGGTGGTGACTCCACCACTTCCCTGGGCAGCTTGTTCCAGTGCCTGACCACTCTTTCAATAAAGAAATTTTTCCTAATATCCAATCTAAACCTCCCCTGATGCAACTTGAGGCCATTTCCTCTTGGCCTCAGATTAGGTTAAGGGTTTGTCAAGTATAGCTCTGGTGTGGTTGCTTCCATAGAGTGCATTGGTATAGTGAATGTCAAAATAAATACAGGATCTGGAGCATTCTTCCACTTTTGGTCACCAATAAAGAGCAAGTGAAAGCTCATTCACTAACTGCCTCAAACCAGGCAGCTACATCAAATACATAAAGAGGAAGGGTTTGGTTTTAGTGTTTGAAAATTATTATTTTTCTTCTTTTTTTCTTTATCCTCTGTCAGCTACAGCCACTTTCTGCAGCAGAAGAACAGGGATAAATGCTGTATGAAGCAGAGCTGAATGACAGGCTTGTGCCACGTGCCAGGGAGCAGCCAGCAAGTGAAGCACCTCTCTGCCAGCCCAGAACATCAGAGGAGCTGGACGCAGAGAGGAAATGTCACTATATTGATCCATTACTTCTGTTTTGGTTTGTTTTCTATTAATACCACAGTACTCCCTTACTTGAACTCACGTATGGGGAGCACTGGGGACTGTGGCAGCACAGCAAGTGGAGGCTGCTGACACCAATGAAGGTAGGAGAGAAATGCATCCATTTAAGTGAGAGAAGAATTTGGCCCAGAGTCACTTTTTGATTTTGCATGACGAAGAAAAACTAAAATACTGTTGCTGACAATGCCAGCTTTTAACACTAACGGCACAATTACAGACATTGTATTAGAATTTATGTTCATACTTAATCTCAGATTTCACCTCTTTTTTTTTCCCCTTTGCCTATCATCTTGAAATGCATCTCCCTTAACACCTGGCCACTCTGGAAAGACATGTCCCTGTAGTCAACATGAGCAGGTAATGTAAAACAATTTCTACAAATATGAACATAGAAAGTTTAATTTTTGTAAAAGTTCATGTCTTTGAAATGTTTGTAAACCAGTAATTTATTCAGGCCTCCTGAGTGCACTATTTTTCTATACTCTCAGTTAAATACTCTGAATGGAGGTTGCCATAGTTACAGCTGAGTTCAGAAATGAGCTCTATTGTATTGTAATTCTGCTCTCTTATCTCACTCCTCTTGCTCTGATACAATGAAAGAGCGTTTCCATCTCTGTAATTAACCATGATATGAAAGATCTTGCTCATCCGTTTAAAAATGTTTCAGCAAATGTGGGAGGGAGGACATTTTTCTTTCTCTTCTTTTCACCAAAACCAATAAGCAACATGGCCATTCCTGCACCCAGTCTGCATACCTGCTGTGCATAACTTTAGCTTCGTTCTTGAAATTCAGTTTGGCATTTTAATTCATTGCAAAAAATATACACCATGAAGTAAACAGGTGGGCCCATGACTTCCTTTTATAAAGGATATATTGCATGTAAAGACCTGCATTACATTGGCATTTCTTTTGACAAAAAAAAAAAGATCCCAATGTAATTGGAGTCAGCAGGTCTTAGCATTGACTTCTGTGTGGTTTGGATTAGGTCTTAAGATCATGGCTGGTAAGCAGGAATTCATATAATATCTACTGAAAAGTGAATGCCTTTTTCTCTAGATGAGGAACGACAAGGTGTCTCTTACTGTCAGAACCACTTCTCTCCATGAGCTGTTCGCTAACACATCGAAAATGACACATGACTAATTCATAATGATTCAGCAGTTTTTTCAGCTCCTGGGTCACTACAAAGCAAACTGGGAGCCGGGTCGTACTGCCCTGCGGGCGAGGGCTTGGCACATCTGGGTCTGCCCCATGCCCACTGGGGAGACCAACACCTGCTCCAGGCTGCCGCTGCTCATGGATCTGAGCAGGGAGCGGGGCAGCGGCTCAGCAATGCGCTCCACGGACCCTTTTCCGAGCCAATACGACTCCCAGAGCTGGCAATAGAGAACTATTCCATTTTTTTTTTCTAATTGCATTAGATACCGCTGGTTCAGTGAGCTGAATCTGCCCGGAGAGGAGCAGAGGCTGCTGGGCTGGGGCGAGGGAAGCAAGAGGGAGCGAGGGAAACAGGTCAGCCTCTCTTCCTGGCTCTGCTCTGTTGTCAGGCTGTGCCTCTTGAGCTTAAAGGTGTGTGCTGCCGTGTGATTTGTTAAAGAATCAGCATCTCTTCTTTAATACAGCACTGAGAATAAATATGCTTTATTTTCCCGAGGTGGTGGGTGGGAGGGCGCACGCAAGAAGGGTCAGGGCCAACCTCCGTCTTGTGAATATTTTCCTGGGATTTTTTTTTTTCCCAGACTGGAATAAGGCATGTGTGTACCTTACAGAAGGGATCCACTGGCTATTTGAGACAAACCACCATAAACTGAGATGGACAAGGCTTTGTTTTGAACACGATATTCGATGCAACACTGATACAACATTAAGGAAAAACAGCATTTACCATGCTTTAATATTAAAATCAAGCTCCCGGAGTTTATATGCACATTACATCTACATAGTGCACATAATGAAATATGCATTTCCTACTCATAATGAAATAAATCTTCAGTTTTTACTTGCAGCCTGTGAACTGCGATGGCACATATGCTTGACTGAGCATTGCTGCTGACGGATTGCCGGGCGAGGATGCCTTATGCTGGGGGCTGAGCTGCTTGGTGAGTCACTGGAGTAGAATGCACAGTAGAAAAGCTCTCTTCCCCAGTTACTCAGAGGTAAAATATTTTTGGATCCATGCCTGGTTTGTGCTAGGAATATTAAGGATGTTTCTGTTTTTCTGCTAAAGTTCAGTTAAGAGAGAGAGAGATTGCTGCAGTTAGCACTGACTTCTCTCAGCCTACAGCTGAGTTTTCCTTTCCAAATCAGTTTGCACGGCTCTGTCTGAAGCAGTAGGGTCAGCTTCTGTATCGGACACAGAGGACTGCATTTATTCTTTCATCTTTGCTTTATATTTAATTCCCCATAGCAAACTAGCATTGAGCCCTCGTCAGAAACACGGACCATAAGAAACCTGTAATTTTTCAAGCCTTGATGGAGTAACTAGAAGATGAAAAGTCATATGATAAAAAAAATATTTTAAAGGAATAAATGCATGTTTAACTCCATTAAAGCTACACAAGTTCTTCAAAATAACAAGTGGGTTAAAACCATAATTTGATTAAACCCAAAGCAGTGGAACGAGTGCCCAAATTTTCCCATAGTGAAAGAGAGCTGGAGCTGGAGGCACATTCTGAGCTCAGGTGTCTGTGCACTCTGCGGATTAGCTCTCATGACATCTGGATGTGATCGGCCGAGCACAGAACTTGCTCTGCCAGCCGCAAACATGGCAAAAGCAGACAACCAAAGAGAAAGAGGTGAAGGACTGGTCAGTTGTGTGTCTCTGAATTCAGGAAGCCCATGTCCATCAGGGTGGGAAAGGGACAGACCATTCCCTGAATCAAAGTGTTTGTCTTTCCATTTATTGAATCCTAGCCTATTCTAAATTCTTTATTTTTTACTCCCATTCTGTTTATGAGGGGGTAGCCACCTGGTTACAGAGGGCAGCAGGGTAATCTGAGCTGCATGCTGTTCTGATGGACCAAAAAAAGGTACCACACTGAACACGGTGAGGATTTCTGCCTGTTTCTGTCAGAGCCATAATGCTACAACTTTATCGGCAGATCCTTTTAATACAGCAAAGCAATAAGGTCTGGTAATGAAGTAACAGTAGGGAAAATAGGGTGATACCTCAGGCCAGGGTATGTTTGACATCAGAAGGCATCTCATAACCCTTGCTGTAGGCACAAGCCTCAGTGGTAACAATGGGAAACCTTTTCTCCCCACAAACCCCTGGTCTTTCCTCATGTTCTCTTCTCTGTCATTCCCCACGTCACCCACTGCTTTTACTTTCTGCAGGCAAAAGAAACGAGATGTGTTTAGTGCCTTTCCTCAAATCCTGCCAGAACTATGGGATGCCTTCTCTGCTCTCTGCTCAGGCCTGCCACCCTTTGCAGCTGGTGCTGGTTTACTCACACCTGCAGTGGACAATGCTGAAGCGGGCATCTGAAGGAGCGTATGGACGTCTGATATGGTTGTTAACGAGGAATTCAAGCCAGTGCTTATGACTAAGCGGACTCTTAACCACAGGTAATCAACCAGACACAGCAAAGGAAGCACTTTAGAGGGAAGTTATAAGTGTGTGCCTCGTCCCTTTCAGACCTGGGAAGTACGTCTGTCAGAGCTAGGTATCTGCAGTTCTGCAAAATGCCCCTCAACGTCACCTTTAGCGTGAGCTCTGGAGACTGGGTTTCTCTGAGCTGCGAGTGCTCAGCGCTGGTAAGGCATCTGAACAGCTCAGCATGGGTAGGGACATAAGGGCTGCAGGCTTCTCACCTCATACGAAAAGCCCTTGGACTGTGCAGAGTGGCCTTTGCTCCCTCCTGCAGTGTTAAAAGACCGGCCCAATTTGATGTCCACTCTTGCCCTGTCTGTGGAAGAATGTTTACCCAGAAGAAGAGACTATCGTAGCGGCAGCCGAAGGAGTATGCCTCTTATTCCGCCCTATCGCTACATCTCATACAGGTAATTTCACTCTGGCATACACCTGTTATTATGACACCTTGGAAATCATCGTCAAATAGCTCTCATAAATGCCAAACACAGGAGAGATAAGCACCTGCATGAAAGGATGAATTGTGTGCCTTCAGTACAGTGAAGCTAGCACTGAGGGAAATACATTTTCCCATAAGAAATCCGCAATAAAACCTGCAGTTCCTGCAACAAGTGAGAGGAAGGGATGGAGAGTTACAAACCCCAAGAGCTCTCCTTTCCCAGCAGTGGGAGAACAGGTGGTGGGTTTGTTCCTCACAGACCACAAAGCAGACGCCCAATTTCAAAATGAAGTTTGGATAAATATGTAGACATGTACGAGACCTGAATGGAAATCCTGGGGTTTAGGTTGGTTGGTTGTTCAAGGTTTACTGTTCCTGTAAACCTCCTTTTTTTCCTAGGAATTTCCTTTCGCATTATCCAAGTCCTTCTCAAAGTGTCCAGGCTCCTTGCTCCCTGGGTGTGGGCATGGGAACCCTAATGTCCTTGGTGTGAGATGGTATCCTCTGGGATGCCAGGCTTTGCCCTGCACTGCAGGGAGCCAAGCCCTGACAGATTTTTCCAGGCTGCGAAGCCCAGGAAAATAGTCTGAAAGATTAGGAGTCCCCTGGAGCTGTGGATGCAGGAGTCCTAGGCAACTGTGCCACTTCAGAAACCAGCAAGGAATAAGGCAGGTCCTGAAAAGAACCTGTTTCTTTTTTTCTCAGAAGTTCGTTAGAAACTGCTCTGCTGGTTCAAGGCCTGCTGGTTTTGATGAACTGGTGAAAACCTGCTGTTTTGATGGAGAAACTCCCGCCAGCTGTAGGGTGTACGTTACTGCCTGGCAGACCTGCAGTGGCCAGTGTCCGCAAGCTCTGAGCCCCCATGTCCGGGGAGTGCGATTGGTGTCCATGAGCCATGAAACGTGGTCAGCATCCAGCGAGGCCAGGAGTGGTGAGGAGCAGGGTCACAGGCAGGCAGGTCCTTCTTCACATCTCCCACAGCCAGCTGCTGGAAGGGCCTGGCCCTCTCCTTCTTTCCCTGTTGATGCCATGGGGCTGCTGGGACTCATGTATCTCCAGAGCAGTTTCTAATTTGTTTGTTGACAAGGACAAAAGCCCATTTTTACTTCTGTCAGCAGAGCTGACGTGGCTGTAAACGAGCAAGCTGCTCTGCCTCCTGCATTATCAGCAAAATTGCCAGCTGAGCACTAACTCCTGGACTCTTGTGTGGCGGATGCTCAGCAATGATCTACGGAGCAGAGCAGGAAAACAAGTTGCCTATTTACATTTCTCTATGCCAGGGGTGAGAAAAATGTGATCGTAACCACTGAATCGACCGAGTACATAAACAGGGAATGTATGTGCATGCAGGTGGGAATATGGCTCCGGGATACCATTTCATGGAAGTGTATTTCTGATGATAATTGACCTAAAATAACTGAGGTTTTGGTAGTGTCTGGCTATTTTGCCTCAATTCATACTTTCTGAGTAAATCTCATAAGATGTAGATGGCAGTGATAAGAGGCTGATGGCCCTGGAATGATTTGTTTGTTGGTCCATATAACAATACGTATATATGACATACATGACATAACAACTTTAGTGCAGATTATTGTAGGCGTAACATTACACAAACAACATTAACTTAAGATAATTTCAGGGACATTGTTTTTAATTAGCTCCAGGGCCACACTTTCTCCATTTTGTCCCTTTAACCTCCTTACTTGGCACAGAGAGCAGGGACAGGACGGGGTGGAATTACAGGACCACGGGAGGGCAGGACAAATAAGAAAGACGTAAGAATAAGACACCAGAGACACAGCATGAAGCGGGCTGAAGCAAATAAACATAAGCAAATTCATGATAACAAATAAAACAGCAAGTATTTAAGGTCATTTACTGGCAAGGAGAAGTTTTATAACTTGATATTTTGCAGCATTTTTTATATTATTCATCTGCTGTTCTCTGGCCACACAGATGTATATCTTTCACTTTTACCTCTCTCTCTAATAACAGATCCTATTCCATGTGTGTTGCTTTGAAGTACTTTTAAGACAATTTTTTTTTTCTTTTCTACGGCACTTAAAAACTCGGCTGGAGTTCAATGCAGAGGTTGTCACAAGCAGAAGTGGAAGGCTCTTCCTTTGGCTTCTGCCTCAAAATCATCCCCTTGGCAGCCAGCAGTGACAGAGTCTGATATGCGGCTGATGGACAGGATGGTAGGAGGAGATCACCATTTTGTTGGCTTTGAAGAAGCTTCAGCACTGAAATCCAGCTGGCAGCACCAGGGTTGCTGCTGGAAAGGCTGCATTTGGGTTTGGCCTTGTCCCTGTGTGAGAGCAGGCTTGGCCCAGGGGTCTCCAAGTGCTCAGCGGAGATTTCATAGAATCATAGAATGGTTTGGGTTGGAAGGGACCTTTAAAGGTCATCTAGTCCAAGCTCCCTGCAAGGAGCACATCTGATGGCAAAGAGGTGATATAACATTTTGCAAAGTATTTGGGGAGCTCAAGGCATTTTGGCCACCATTCTCAGCAGGCATCCCCAACTCTGTCTGCTACAGTGGCATCACACAAGTTAAATTGCCACAGCAATGCTTTCAGCCTTCAGCCCAGGTATTTTTGGAAAACAACAGCAAACTTCATCAAGAAGCATTTCTCCTGTGTTCCTAGATGTTTTTATTGTCACCTCCCCAGCCCCCTCTATCCCAGGAGGCAAAACAAAATCATGTATTGCTTGGGATGCAGAATTTCCCTGGGCCAAAGGTGGTCCTGTAGTTACTTTCTGTCCAAGAAAAAGCCTGGCTTTGTATGACCTGACTTTGGTCAGCAGCCAAGTCCCAGAGTAACTGCACAGGATAGGGGTTCCCTGAGCTGCCTGGCAGTGCCCGTTCCCAGTGGCAGCCTTGTCCCTGCAGAGAGGCTCCAGGGCTGGCATCTGTCCTGCTACAGGACGTGCGGGCTGTTTCACGGCACAGTGGTAGGAAGGGATGTAATGGGTGGGAGAGGCAGCTGTGTAGAATGGGGAAATGTCCTTAGAGGAGATAAAGGAATGGAGTTGTGGACTTAGGAGGGAAGAGAGGTTTGGGGTGACAGCCAGGCAACCCCCAGCAACGTGTCCAAGAGCAGTATGGAAACTGCTCCTTGTCCCTTGGGCACTGGGCTGGCATGGCAGAGCCTCTTTTCCTGCGGCGGCTCGGAGGAGTTTCCTGCTGAGCAGAGCTGGCCCTGACAGCAGAGCTGCTGCTGCGCAATGGGTTTGATCCTCATGCACTGCCTCGATGCCAAAAGGGCTGTTTTGTTTCGGAGGCGAGTGGGCGGTGCAGGGGTGTGGGAGCACTGCTGGGGCTGGGCTGGGAGGGGTGCCAGAAAACACCCTTCCTCCCTCAGCCCCCACAGCTTATGGAAGTGTGTCTTTCATCCCGCTTTTTAATGCACTCCCAAAGATGCCGGCTGTCATGAAATCGCCCCTGTGCAGCCCCCCAGCCCAGGAGCCAGCACAACCCCAGCAGAGCTCTGGTGCTGGCTTAGCCCGGGCAAGAACCTTCCAAAAATCACTTCTCTGGAGCTGTATTTCATTTAAATCTGCATGCCCAGACACAGGCAAAGGAGGAATTATCAGCTACGTTGCTTTGTGCTTTTCCAGAGCCCTCCTGTTTCCCCTGTGAGGGGTTGGTGCAGCCTTCCAGCAGAATTAATCTTGGGGAGCAGGGCTGTGGCGAACCCAGCATGAACTCCTACTGCTGCCAGGAAAGGGCTCCGCTGAGAGGCCCCCTTTTCTCTCCAGGTTACGAAAGAAATTTAAACTTTTCTAACAGGTTACCGGCAAGACAATATTCTTAAGTCAATACCACTCCGGGACTGAGCAAACAAGAGGGAGGGTGTTTAAAACATTTCTGTTCCAGGTTTGGCTGGAGCACAGCCTTCATGACACGTGTGTAAACCTGGAGAAAAATTGCATCTGATTAACAGCGGTAGTTCATCGGGAATATTCGTACCTTCCCCCACTCAGAAATTAACCCTAACAGTAAATATTTTGGGAGTAAACCCTGGGAGAGCCTGTGCTATGAGGCAGCAAGGGGGAACAGGCCACCAGCGAGGTTTCAGCATGTGCTTGGTGGGGTTTTTTTTGAGAAAAGCATTTACAGGCACCAGCATCACTGGCCAAAGCAAACAGTGCAATTTCCCCTTTCCTTTAGCTGGAATCAGTCCTTGGCAACAGAGGAGACAGGGAGCTGCAGCATCACCAGACTTTGGACGGGGATGTGCGCTTTGGGGCGGTTTTATGATTGCTTACAGGCTTCCTTTAAACTCTTAAGCAACACCTTGGAGCCAAGGGGGTAACTGGACCCTGCTGGCTCTTGGGCTAATGGTTATGAACACCCAGGGCCGGGAGAGCTAACTTTTAAGCTGTCAGTGTGGCCACCCTGCTGGGAACCATCGTGTTTGTTTGCAGAGGTGGTTTGGGGGAGGAAAGTCCACTTTGGGGATACCCAGACCCGCTGTTGGGCGCCCTGCAGGAACCTGCTCGCTACTCCCCGCCTTGCTGATGGCGTAAGTGCTACCGCAGAGTTTAATTGGGGTGTGCCAGCAGCTCCCAGTGCCCTTACTGGTCCTGGCTGCCTCCTAGCAGGAATCAGCAGGGAAGCAGGGGAGGGGGCAGCTGCCAGGGAGTCTCTGGGAGGGAAAAGGAGCTTTGCTCTCACAGCAGGCAGCTTGTCTGGAGGGATCAGGCTTTGTCCCCATCCATCCCCAGGGTTTCTGACACTTCTGGGAAAATCCCACAACAGCCAGCCATGCAGAGTGAAGACCTGGGGTTGTGGATTTGTTTAGTGAGGGGGGCCTAAGGTGGTAGCTTCTGTAGGAAATTGCTAGAAGTCGCTCCCCTTTGTTCAGTGGACTCGGCCGGGCCTAGGGCGGACCCACTGCTGGCCAAGGCCGAGCCAATTGGGAGCAGAATGTCCCGTGATAACGCCTCTGCGATAACGTATTTAAGAAGGGGAAAACAGAAAAAAAAAAAGAGAAGAGAAGATGTGACAAAGCTGAGCTGGGGCAGAGGTGCAGAGGGGGAGGCCTTGCAGGCCTCACCCTCTGGCCTCTCGCCAGGCGGCCGACTGGGCCCAACTCAGCCCGGCCTGGCTGCAAGAGGTGGAGAGGAGATGTGAAGAGAACCTGAGAGGCATCTGCCTGAGCCGATTGTGAAGAACTTTTCTCGTGAGAGAAATGGCTGCAGACGCCAAGGTCAGTGAAGAAGGAGGGGGAGGAGTAATGCGGCTCCTGGCCAAGATTCCCCTGCAGCCTGTGGTGATGTCCATGGTGGAGCAGGTTGTCCCCCTGCAGCCCATGGAGGCTTGGCCTGAGGCTACAAGGGCATGTGCTGGGGGGCTGCCTGCAGTCCCACGGGGCGACCTGGGCTGAAGCCATGAACCTGCGGTGGAAGAAGGAAGTCCTCAGCACATCTCAGGGGCGGGTTTTAGGCTTGTGAGAGACAAACCTACCCAGCAAACTGGGCAGCATTGTATTATGTAGATGCCCATATTCTCTATTGGCTTCTGTTCTTAAAATGACATCTTCTCCAGACAAATACATGTTTCATAGAATCATAGAATGGTTTTGGTTGGAAGGGACCCTCAAGGGTCATCTAGTCCAACCCCCCTGCAAGAAGCAGGGACATCTCCAACCAGATCAGGTTGCTCAGAGCCCCGTCCAACCTGGCCTTGAATGTTTCCAGGGATGGGGCATCCACTACCTCTCTGGGCAACCTATTTCTTTAAACTCTGCTTCAGAGTGCTTGTAACTAAGGAGATTTGGCCTGTTAAGATGTCCCGTGAAGAGGCGGCCGAGTTTCCCTGTTTCTTAGCAGGAGCTCCAGATGGTTTTTCTGTTTGTCAGGAGCGACCACAGCTACACCGTCTTCCCCTCAACCTGACATGCGCAGACTTTCTCTTGCTGTTTACCACATCATGAGAGGCTTTTTACTTTGTGCGTGCAATTTCTGCTGGTTTCATCGCAAGTAAAAAATTCAGCCTAAATTGCTCTTGAAGCAGATGCTCTCCAATGTAACCAGCGTTCAGCAGATAGGAGCTTGGCAGGAGCAACTTATTGGAAAGAGTCTTTTTTTCTCATGTGGGAGTAAAACCAGGCGCAGAGTCATGAGTCAGAGCGTGAGACACTGGAACAGAGAAGTTGTGGGTGTCCCATCAGTGGACGTGTGGTTGGATGGGGCTTTGAGCGACCTGGTCTAGTGGAAGGTGTCCCTGCCTAGGGCAGGGCCTTTGGACATGGTGATCTTTGAAGGTCCTTTCAGCCCAAACCATTCTATGGTTTTATGATTGCTTACAAAAGGAGGGGGTTGGTGGTTCCCAAAGGTCGCTCATTCACTCTGGGGGTGTCTGCAGGGTCCCCAGGGCTCCCAGGGGAAGCACATCAGGCTGCCTTGGCTGGGCACACATGTGGCCACACACCCAGGAGGGAGCCCGGGGAGCCAACAGGAGTATCAGTGGGTTTAGTCTCCACAAACCAGACCTGCAGGTCCCAGTCATGTATGTACTGCAGGTCTCCTGAGCCTTTGTCACACAGGGAAATGCTTGAAGAAGGCAGCATCCAGGACCGTAGGCAACTTTTTCAAGAAACGCCGTATTTGCTGGGACCAGGGAATCTCTCTGGTGATTCTTGGGCAAGGTCTCAATACAAAACCGTGTGAGAAGGTGTCATCACAAGGTGAGTATCCGTGCTGTATGGGCTTTGGGCCCCTTGCTCTCATCCCAGCTCAGTGCACCCCAGGCGTGCAGACTGCAGACAGCCAGGGATGCCAGCAGTACCATGCGTTCAGCATTCACATTTACTGCACACTCTTCTCGCGGCAAAGGGGCTGCAGAGAAGGAGCACAGGAGAATGGTCTGCCTTGTATTTCCCACACGATGCAGAAAAAAAACCAGCCCAAAGAGCCTGGTGTGCCTGAGCTGACGCTGTGCTGCTTTGCTCTGATGCCTCTGGGGCTGGCTGGGCCCCACCACCACAGCCGCCTCTTCCCAGCCTGGCTCCTCCACTTGCTGCTCTCCCCACCTGGTGCCAGCAGCATCGTCCTGCCCTGCGTGGCCACGAACCCTGCCAGGGCTCTTGGCTTACCAACAGCCCTCCAAGCCACTTGTCCCTGTAGATCCCTTTCAGCCCCATTGCACAGACGGTGTTAGGGGCCAGGGCTCCTTCCCAGCTGCGAGCTGGCTCCTTGGTGTGTTTGTTACGGAGCAGACGCACCCGCAGAGCCGGCTCGCCTTCCTTGCAGGCGGCTGTTACACCATCTTCGGGCTGGGAGACCGGCAAGGGGTGTGAAAAGCAGCTAGGATTTTGCTTTCCAGCATACACACAGGCACAGAATGTGAAAACATCCACCTCCTCTAATTATACACTGTTTTTTTCCAGTACGGCTTTTATACTGGTGGCATGACAATGACTGGGGGGCGGGTTTAAGCTTCCCAAATTCTCTAACTGCTGCTTTCCCTTTCTGCACCCATTTCAAGCTCTTGCAGTTAAAGCTGCTGCAACTGAGCAGCGGTGGAGAGAAAGGGAAAGCTGAGAAAGCCAAAAGCCTCAGGAAACAGAAGCCATTCCCCAGAGCGATCCACTCCTTTCTGCTGCTCCCTCTAGGTACATTTAAACGCGTCCCCCAGCCCCTGTCTGCTAATGGTTGCTGAGGCTGTAGCATGGCCCTTGACGACAAGTGCCAAGAGCACGGGGTGGCACCACCAAGAGAGGCTCCATCACCTTCTGCCGTGACATCTGGTGGGTGTGGGCAATGACTTTTATTATTTCCAAGAAGTGTGTCATCAAAGCATCGCTCTGCATTTATTCATGCTGTCAGAAATAAGCCACTGGGGAGCAGCGCTAGCTCTAAACAGCAGACGAGGTTGAGGAAATTGCGGTTTGCTCGCAGTATTTGGGGTGAGGAAGCAAAACTTCCCCGCTGACAGCAGCCGCCCTTCGTCACAGCAAGCTGTGTAACAGGGCTGTCACAGCAGCACACCTGCGTCTGCAAAGCAGGCAGCATCGCTGCTGGGCCCTGCTCTTTCTGTTGCCAGACCAGATGGTCCTGATCCACAGGTCTCAGATCCAGCTCTTTCCCATCACCACGCTCACAAACCGCTGGGACCCATCACAGCATCTCCAGCCTTCAAAGGAATTCAGTATTTTGCCTTCCAGAAAGCAAATGGCTGGGCTCTCTGCCAATGCAAGGGCAGGATGCCATCTAAGAGAAATAACATGCAATGAGATTGGCATTAGTCAGGAATGAGAGCTGCAGCTCCCTGTGCAAACCAGGCAGCTATAGTATCTCTTTTTTTTTTTCTGAGAACTGTAATCATGTCTACGGAGAGGAATTTGTCAGGCTTTGTCTCCGTCCCTGAGGGGAGGGATATCTCCCTGTACCTGCAGGTTTGCGATGCTGAGGGAAGAACCTGGAGTTTCAGGAAGTTCTGCACTGAGGTTGGGTGCCGCATGACACAACCCACCTCTGCACAGCAATTGTGACAGAAAACGCTGTCTGCATGTCCTGTTGTGTGTCTGACCACCCAGTCATATTTTCCAGTCTTTGGAGAGAGAATGACAGCATACAAGGTACAGATGAGCAACTCTGGTGTTGTCAACGGTGAAGCTCAGACCTTTACATCCACACAGACACAGAAAAAGGAAATGAAACCTTTTCCTTCCCAGGAGAAAGTGCATTCTGTCTCAAACTGTGGAACAATCAGACACTAATTTCTGACTGTACGCTTTTAGGACAAGTGAACACCTGAGACAACCCTCTCCCAACATCATCTCTGCTCCAGGATAATGTAATAAATACTGAGCTTTCAGCACAGCTGTTACTAAACATAACGATAGGAGTGTAACTCCTCCATCCCCTTGCCAAGATTTCTGGGGCATATGAAAATCCATTCATCCCAGCTCAGCTGCCCCCGGCAAGGCACGGATGGGGAGGGGAATCAGGCCAGACTTGGGAAGACACCGAGCTGTTGGCTCGGGAAGGTCAGTGCAACTCCTCTTGTCCCAGCGATGAGGCAAAGCCAAAAGCAAACATCTCCATTCAGCATTTGCAGGAAGAACTGGAGAGTTTTGGTTTTTTTGCATGATTGGAAGGGGATTATTTTCCTGCAGTTGTAAACCAGGCTGAAAAGGTCAGGGACACCATGAGGTTACAGGTCGGTTTTTTCATTCCAGTTTCTTCCATTCTGCAGGAGCCTTTCTGCCACCCGGATGCAGAGAGCTGTAAAATGGAAATGCAGTAACTGCTGTAATAGCAGGCACTTATACAAAAAAAACTAACCCCGCCCAATCAGAGAAAGAAACCATCAAGATCAGTCTCTTAATTGCTGTGTGTTTTCTAGGCATAACCGCTGTAGTGCTACGACAAGTACATTTCCTTCTCTCTGCTTAGATACAGCCTCTGCTTTTGATACCATGAACACCCAAGGGTATGAGGAGGTTGTCTGGTGTGGGCTCAGCTTTCAAGATTTAAAAAAAAAAAGAACAATTCTGATCATTCAAAGGGAAATTCTCAATGTCAGCTAACGCTGTGCTGCCTCCTGATCTCTGCAGAGCCACCAAGCTGCCAAGCTATTCCACAGGTGAGCTTGAACATGGAATATTTCCTAACTAACCCCAGGGGCTGCCTCACCTCTCCCCAGATGCCAGGCTTACAGCTGCTCCTGCTGTGGCAGAGCCTGCCCAGGGAAACCAGTCTAGATGAGAGAGGGATACAGATGGTCTGGACCATCAAGGCTCTACCAGGATAAGATGGAAGCGTTCATCTTACAGAGAGGCAAATGCATCTCCCATGGAGTTTCCTGGGGAACTTCCCTCAGGCTCTGTGATCCCCAGCACAATTTGTGGATCCAGGTCCTCCTGTGGGCACCGGAGCACAGAACCATCCAGGCACTCCTGCCCACGGAGGCTGGCAGCAGCTTAGCCATCCTGCCAGCGGGGTGGCATCCACGGTCCTGCTCCCCTTGGCAGCCAGCGGTGGGCCAGTGAGGGCGGTGGCTTTTCCAAGCCACCTGTGGCAGGTGTCATCTATCTGCTGTGGTGTGGTAAGAGTCACACAAGGAAGCTGGGAGCGCTGGTGTGGAGATAGTATGCAGACAACAAAGGCATCAAAGCTGGAGGAAGCCAGTGCTCAAAGAGCAGTTCGTTTGCAGGTGTCTTGCTTTCATTCCTTCTTCCTTTTTGACATAGACGGAAGTTGGGATGTCATGCTTTTTAACTAATTTATAATGCTATGTTTGGATTTTCATTCTTCTTAGCAAAGAACCCGTGCTGCTACCCCGAGGCACACCTTGGCACGCAATTTGTTCCTACCCAGCTTGGCAGCATCCTCCTACAAAGGCCACCTCCCCTCAGCCTCTGGCTTGCCAGACTGTGTTTCCCCGTTTGCCCCGGGAAGCGGGGACAGGCAGCAGCTGCACCGGCTCAGGGCCCTGCTGCCAGACCCGCAGGCAAGGGCAGGATCTGGAGGTGGTGGGGTGAAGCAGGAGGCTGTGGCAGGTACAACCTAGAGGGGCTTGAGGCACAGGAGAGAGGGACGGGATTAGTGCTTTTAAATCGTGAAAAGGTACAGAAAAAAAGGGCGTTACACTGGGATCCTGGCTAGAGAAAAGAAGAGACATAGGGGAAAGCAGGTATCGTTGAGGGAGACGGGTTTTGAGGGGCTTGACAGTTACCTTGTTCCACTATCCCAGTTTACTCGTGATTTTCATAGGAACATATCACAATGTCCCCTCCCGTGTAGTATGGGTCAACTGATTTAATAAGAGAAAAAAACTTCTCCAGTCCTTGAAATTTTTTTTTATTGCTCACAGGGACAGATAAGAGAGTTCGAAATGCCATGTGATTAAATAAAACATTGAAAAACTTGAAAAACACTCATCACATGAACAACACATTGTAGCTGCATATCAATTTTGAAAAAGGAAAAGCATTAAGTTGGAAATATAATCACAAGAGCTATTTCTTGGAACAAATATCAAGCAATAAGAGAACAAAGCACAGTCAACTCATTTCACTGGACAGCAAGAATGAAGAAAAGCTTCTATGAATTCCTGGAGCTTTTGACTCCTGTAATTATTTCCTAAATCATCTACAGTGCCTATGTTAGCTCTATTAACATTTTAGATAAATGACCTGGAAAAACAAAACAAAACACAGTAGTGTGTGCACAGAGGAAAAAGAGGGGGCCAGGCAACTAACTGATTTGACATGACATTTGTAGATTAATTTATCATTTATCCGTAACAAGAGTTGCCTTTAGCAGTAGTTCTTGCAAATTGCAAGGTCATTAAAGCTTCCCATGCCCTTCTGAGCAGCAGGTAATTAAAGGCATATCTAAAGCAAACTCAAAGTATGATTTTTGCATGGAAAGGAGTACCTGGTTAGGAAAAGCATTGAAAACAGGGTACAGAGTGAGAACCCACACCCTGAAAAGTCTCCAGTTCTGCTGGTACTGGACTAACTAAAAAGATATATATATATATATATATATATATCTCACATATGAGAACATGTTCCTTTTTATAAAGCCAAGAAACATCCGAAAGAATCCTGCTTTAACTCAAATAAGCATGTCTGCATTGTAAATCTGCTAGGTCCAACTAATCATGCCCTTATGTCTCTGCTTTGGAATAAGCTTGCTAACCTCAACTTAAATTTTTATGGTGGTTTTGCTGGTGAAAGTCCCTTGCTGAATCATCTAAAGACAAGTAACAGCTGTAAAACCATCAAACACTACTCATGCTTAACCATTTACTGAAAAATATAATTTTTAAAAAGGTAGGATGACTTTTCAGAGATACAAATGGGAGGTAGATACCTCACTTCAAGGTGTTTTGAAGGCCATTCATAATCTCCCTTAACACTTAAGAAGTTACAGTTGAATAATTATTAACTTGTCTAAATTCCAAAAATATGAGTATGGTATAAAGATTATGGTCTCAGTGTTACACCTAAAGATAGTAAAGCCAGAAAATTAAGAGAGACAGAGGTACACAAGTATATATAGGCACCTGTGAAAACACTTCTAAAAAGATAAGAACAATTGCTTCTATTTGGCTTGTGTGGAAACAGCACAGAAGAGTTACTGTATTTCCCTGGACATCTCCCATCAGAGGATAGAGATCAAGAACATACTCCAAATACCTAAAACCATCTCCTCTGCTCTATCACAACTACCCTGTTTTTCTGCATTGCTGTAACAGAAACACCCAAGAAAAACTATGATAAACTCCAAGAAAAGAGACAAAAGTATACAATACCATGACACAACAAAAAAAAGTTAAAAGTTCAAGTTGGAATCGCTGTAAGTAAGTGATCTTTAAAAAGTCCTATTGAAATATTAACTTAATTCAGAAAAAAATACTGTGCTGTGTAAAACTGTAAATGTGTTTGCTAAACATTATACCTCAAAATAAAATTAAAATAAAGATTTAAGGGATTTTCAGTTGACAATCTCTCCTGCCAACCAGAATGCTCAAATTATTGCCTCAAAGTGAGCTGTCCATATCTTACCAAACGCCATTAAATAATTTTTATCCTACTCTAAGAATAACAACAGTAAGTTTACTTCTGTCTTGTTTTCATATACCTTTCATTTTAAAGGCCTATGGCTTAGTGTTCACAAATAAAAAAAAATATTTGTATATATATACAAAAATAAAGCTTAATAGCACACAGTATAAAAATTGATAAATTTCAAAACCATTACATTATTCTTATTATTGAAAAGTGCACTACAATTAATCTGGAGGTCAGAGATGCTTTGATCATGGACATAATTCCACGATTAACTCCTCAACAAAGTTTTTAATCTTCTTAATTAAATGAGAAATCTTTCATCCACCAAGGTTTTGGATGCCAAATTCTTCTGCCCAAGTGTATTACGAATAAACCTAAATATCTACAAACATTTCAGAAAAAAAAAGTATTAATAAAGAAATACACATTTCAGTACCTAACATAAAATAATAATTCCATATTATCTTTAAATTGTAAATAACACGAGTGAATTAGGTGCTTAACTCGCTTTAGCATTTTGGAAACATTTTCCAGTATCCTTCCACCTTGAAATATGATATAATTATGTGTGATTAATTTTAACAGATATTTGTGGTTTGTATTGAAAGTTATTTGTAGCCTCTTTATTCATAAAAGACGTGAATAAAATTAAGTTCTCAAAAGCCCATTCCACAAAAAAAAAAAAAAATCAAAAAACTATTTTATAAGCTCACGGTGTAATCTTCTGTCAGTGCATACTGCTACCTTACTGCTTTAATTATCTAGTTAACTAAACTTCCATACTAACCCACATTTAAAAAATATTACTTTGTTCTTAAATTGAAATTTACCTCTTGTTGCAAATATGTTAGAATAGCTGCTAAAACAAAGCTTTGGGAAGCCAGATCCACCACGGAGAAAAACAGGATATCAAAGATGAGCAGCGTTGTCTCATTGCCATAATAGAGAACATCACTGAAAGAGTGTCCTTCATCTACAGAAAGAAAATAATTTTGGAAAAATGATTATTTCTGTGAAGTGCAAGTTTGTGAGTTCACAAGTCCATGCTGAGAAAGCTGATCAGAAAAAGTAAAGCCAGAGCAGAGGCTAGTTATGGCATTCTATGGCATCATAAGAGCTAGTTATGTCATTCTATTTAAACAAAATAATACAAACTACAAACCTGGAACCCAACAGAAAAAGCCCATGTGCCACACACAACTGTATTCACTCCTAAAATCTCCGTCAGGTTGTTTAAAGAAGGCTGCTTTGAACAAGAAGCAGATGTAACTTCCTCATCGCTGAATTCTTTTGCAAGTGTTAACTCTGGCCCCAACTCAACAAAATAATAAAAACATAAGCTTAAAGACTTACTTAGGAGGAGGTTCAGAGCTTAACATTATCTTTGTTCATTGGTTAACAGTTTCCCAGAAAATGAGTCTTTTAAGTTTAAAATACCTTTTTCATAGCCAAAGTAGTCTAGACCACTTATCCACTTCTTTATTTTATCAAAAAGCACCACTTTAAAAAGAGAAAAGAACACTTAAAATAAACAGTTACAGAAAATAGATTCTTTTCCCTCTTTCTACTTTTTCAGAAAAATGTCTAATGCAAATTTTACTGGAAACAGCATATTTTCATTACAAATGATATATGTCCTACTGCCACAAAATTCTGATTTGTATCTAAACTTCCGGGAACCATGGCAGTTTAAACCATCAAACAACCTATTTATATCAATGTTTATGATTATGAACTTTGAAACAATGGCAGTCAAAAGACCAAACCTTTGTTGAATACTGCACGATTTGGAGACATCACATCATGCTTACACACTTAATTCTAACTCAGACCTTGCACACCTGACAATATTAATGGCTGAGTAGACCTAGGGTTTAGAATAGGGTTTTGGAATGACTGATACTGCAAGGTGTAGAACCACAGACTGAGGGTGAAGGTCCCAGTTACAGTTTTAAGCTAGATACTGACTATCCGGGAACATTTATTACTAAAGATAGTATTTTACCATGAAGGGGAGGAGAGCCCAAGCCTTTAATGAATTAGTGTAGCTCAGACACCTAGACTGGGAAAAAAATATCAGACTACAACCATGGCTAGTTTGAAAGCATGCGCTGCCCTCCTGATGGAATGGTTTGCAAGGTTTGAGATTCAAATTAGGCTTCAGCTTTTGCAGCCCCGGTGTCATAGAGCAGGAAAAGTTCTGCACAGCTCAGTGATGTAATCTGCAGATTGCTATTATATAAGAATAATGGCATATTTAGGATGTGTAATGGTCATCTGGTAGTATCTATGGATTGGGCTATGGTTCTGATAAGGTTTAGAGTTTCTGAACAGTGAGGCCAAGTACTTGAGGGGCTCAAAATGAGGGCTTGCGTCATCTTGGATGACTACTTAATACTTAGTTTTCATGCAGGTGATGGCCATATTTATGGTTGGGGGTAGAATCAGGGTCTGAACTAAGGTTTTCAAAGATAATTTCTGATGGATTCCGTACAGGTCTGAGGCTGAGGAAGCAGACTGGTATCAGGCTTAAGTTCACTGCTCATATTTCATTGCAGTGCGGATCCTGGTCGCCAGATCATAGCTGTTAACAGGAGGAGACCAGAACTCAGGGTTTCAGAACCTTGAAAGTGGAGGACCTAACTCTGGATGAGGATTCCGGTGATGCAGGCATGGGTCACCTGGCAGTAATTATGAATAGGTTAAGGTTTTTAGAGCCTTGGTGTTTCACAGCGTCAGTCTTCCAGGGATTCTGATTTAGGAACCTAGGTTGAAGGTTGAGATACGGTCAAGAACTTTCACTAAATCTATTTTTAACACTTGCACTGGTCACTTGAAAATACTTACAGCTAGGTTTAGCATGGGCTTGGGATTCAGGATGATGCATTGGAGAACCCAAGTCTGACTGATTTCACATAGCTCCAGGGACCAGAATCAGAACTAGTATCATCCCTGTTTCTGCTGGAATATTTGTTTTTGCTGTAGGTATTGGCAATGCTTAAAAAACTTCAAAATAAAATATTCAAGAACCCAAATTGCATAGTGGAGTTTGCAGAGATGAGTGGTACATTAACATCAAGTATTCAATGTCCTCACTGCGATCAATATCATCTTTAAAGAAATTGTCTTTCTGTACTTTTAGTTGTTTTGTAAGAAATTTGGTTCTATATTAAAAAAAAACAACCCAGTATGGAGCTGTTTAAATATTGTGGGTCTTCTTGCCATTTACAAAGAGGATATTGGATCTAGATAGGAAGTCAAAGCAGCACTTCATAAACGCGTTCATATTTCTACACAGTATCCTTTCAGTTGCCTAAAAGAAAAAACACTGCAGTTGATCGACAAATTATAAAAAGGATTTCTGTAACTTGAATAGCTTCTCTTAAATACCTCCAGCACAAGTGATCATTTAATGACTCCTCCTGCTATAAAGTTCAATTTAGATTATAAATCCTGGGAAAGAAATCTACACAGAAACCCACATACTTATAATAGTACAAATACCAAGTCACGAATCTTTTTACCATTGTAAAATATACTTTTCTCTATTGGTTCCATGAACTCCATGCCAAGAATCCGTTCAAGCAGCAACTTATCTTTAACAATGTAATCCATTTCTTTATGAACCTATGATAAAAGAAAAAACAATACTTCTTCATTTATGATTTCAAAGAAAAAGTACTTGTTACAAAGTGAAGTACAGCTACTTAGACCTTTATGAATGAAAGAAAGCACTGGTCTAGTCTAAGACAAAACATACATAACAACAAAGGGTTTGTCATTTTTAAGAGCAGGCTGCACTGTTGGACAGTACTCCATTTTTATTTTGTTGAATGAAGCACTGTTCCAGCTGCCATAAAGTCTTTAACAACAAGTCTTTAAGCACATATGCTTAAAGAGAAATCACAGTCTTTCAAGGTTTACAATTTTTAATCTCTACTTAGTATAATTATATTTTCCTTAATATAGGAATGTCAATATACATACGTGATCAATAAAGGAACTGAGAAATTTGTTCATGGTGTTGTATGCCCTTGTGCTTTGTTCAAAAGTATTTGCAGATGAGTCCAAAAGTCTAGCAGGACCACGTTTCTGAAATATAACATGATCATGACTTCAGTGGAAAAATTACATATTTTAAACAACATTTACAGAATACAAATATCTCACTCACTCTTGTTAGGGTTTCATGAATCCTGTCATAGTGCAGTCGCATTTTTCTTGAAATGGAAATCTGAAATGTCTGGTCATCTGTGTTCGGTACCAAACCCCTCTGACTACATAGATTTTCCTATACAATTAAAGCAATTGTAAATTAACATTATTAATGGCACTCATAGACTCAAAAAAGTCAAAAGCTTTTAATTTCCTCTCTTTCATGTCTATATAGTAACTAATACCTCTAAATATCTGAATCCATTGCACTTTTGGTTCTATTATGGCAAGATTGTCTTAGGACAGGAAATCCTGACCCCTGCTGTCACAAAGTCATATTCCTCTTTTCACCTCTGTTCAGTTCTTCTGAATACATCTTTTGACATTTACTCTGAAGCCCTTTCTTTTCTGTTTATCATTCATTCTATACTTGCCCTGCTTTTTTTTGTGCTTTGGATTCCTGACTTTTATATGTTTTTCAGGTCACATTCAATTAATCTCAAAAATCCCAAGAAAATAGAAAATTCAACATCTGCATAGGGAAAAAACTGCTTTTCCCAAAACTATATTAAAATAAACAATTAGGAAAAAAATATAGGAATACACAACTAAAAAATACTATTAAAAAGATTCCTCTACATTTCAATATTTGTGATTTAAATAATTGAGCAGGTGTAAACTTTAATACTTTTACTTACTGCTTCTCTCTTTAGGTTCATATTCATTTCTTCCATATTGGTATCTGCATGTCCATGCACAGAGCGACCATGGATATAATAACCAAAGCAGCTGTGTGACAAGAGAAACACTGAAATCTGAAAGAGATGGGGGAGGAGGAGAACACTTTAATTAAACATTATCATTTGAATTCACAGTGGAGCTCAGCAAGACAGCCCTTCTCCAAATAAAAAGTAGGCAGGTACCAAAATCAATACGGCAGAAAAATATTTAATAACTCTTTTACTGATTAGTTTTATCTATGTCTAACTAGAAACACACACCAGCTTCAAGTTTAGTTTATCAACAGCAAGGACCACTACTTTATTCCACAGAGCCAAAAAATTAAAGCAAAGTTATTACCTTTTTATTCAAAAGTTATTTCTGTGATAGATAATACACACATAGGATTCCAGTTGAGCTCCTAGGAGACTGTGTTTAATAGAACTTCGTTCAATATGATACAATACGTATACATCACATAAAAACCAAAATCAACTCTTTCTACAACCCATGCACTACATGAGCGTTTCATGGAAGAGGAATAACCAAGGCTGGAAAGGCTGATAAAAGGGGTTAATCTCTGTATTTTTAAAAAGTTCTGGACAAATGAGCTAATCTTAAAACTATCTTATGTGTTATTCTATTAAAAATGCCACTGTACAAATGAGACAAAGACATACTTACATTGCTCACGCAACACAAATCAATGAATTGGCTTATCTTATCTTCAATGAATCTTTCATAGAACACAGAAAAAAATATAACCTGAAATAAATCAATCACATTTTCTTTTATTAGTTCATCAGATTTGACTTTATTAAGCAATTCACTTCACAGTTTAACACTCACAAACTATAGATTTCCGTAGTGGCTACCCTGCATTGGACCCTATGAAACAAGGCTGCTATCCTTCCTCTAAGAAGTAAAGTAGCAATAACCGGCTTTTCATTTTGAACTTGGAGATACTTCAAAGTTGTTGAAAACAAAACAAGTAGTTTTATAAATTCACATCTTTGAGAGGATTAAAATTCTGACTACAAAGTAAGACGTCTCATAGCTCAGAAGATTCATTTTGAGTTGTAAAGGTGTACCATGCTAAAGTAGCTAAGAGTCTACATCAAGGAAAACAGTTAGGAATATACACAGTGCTATGATACGTAATATGGATGGCCTAGTGATATATTGTAGTTTCCAAGGATCAGCCTGAAAATGATAATTCAGTATGTCCTGTGCTTCACATACCTGCAAGAAGGCAATGGCTAGCCAAAGTGCAGCAGACACACCAAATCTTAAAATGCGGCTCCAAGGAGCTATGTAACTCTCACTGCTTCTTGTAAGACTGGAAGAGGAATCCATTAAAGCCAGGTTTGAAAAACCCACTACCTGAAGAGATAAGAAGGTCAACATAACAACATGAGGCATTTAATGATATTAATTATGACCCTGTTGTTTCCATCATAACAGGAAGTAAGAAGACAAAATTAGGAAAAATGGACCTGGGAAGAGTAGCATGTTCAGTATGATAGAGCCCAACTGTGTGAACCAGTGTTATTACTGAGAAGCATCATTAAAAACATAAACTGCACGTATATGTGTTGATATATTAATTAAAAAACATAGGCAGCTAAATCTCATGACAAGTCAACATCGATTTTTACTGAAAAAATAATCCCTGCACAGGGATATTATTTCAAAAAAAATTTCAGCTTCTTGGTTCTATATATTCCAGTGTTAAAACAAATCCATTTATCTGTTTTGCAACTGTAAGAAACTGACTTTTTTGTTTTTATTGAACAGAAATATATTTCCCTCCACTGTCTTTATGGCTGAATCTATTTTAAACAAACAATCTAGAAAAAGTTCCCAAATGAAAAAGATGACAGAAACACTATGTCTTGCAACACTTAAGCGAAACATTTGTGAAAATCATTCAGAACTGAAGCTGCACCAGAAACATATTTGTGGTGGGTTGACTCCCACCACAACAGGACAGGGAACAGGAAAAACAAAAGCAAGAAAACTTGTGGGTCAAGATAAAGACTGCTTAATAAGCAGAGAAAAGGGAAGAAAAAGGTAAAAAATTCCTCCATGACAAGTGATGCAAAGACAATCACTAACTACCTCTCACAAGTGGACCGATGCCAGCCAGTCCCCAGAAAACCCCTCCCCTCTATTTTTATTGCTGAGTATGATGCTATACAGTCAGTTGGGTTCAGCTGTCCTGGTTGTGTTCTCCTCCCAGCTTCTTGCGCAGCCCCAGCCTACTCGCTGGCGGTCTTGATGCTGCACAAGCACTGTTGAGCAATCGCCAAAACACTGATGTGTTATCAGCCCTGTTTTAGCCACAAATTCAAAATACAGCACCCTGTGGGTTGCTATGAAGAAAATTAACTCCATCCCAGCCAAATCCAGTACAGTACTGCAAAGCTCAGTCTTGCTGCCAGAGTAGCCATGTAGTCAACACTGCCACAGCAACCAGTACCAACCAGCAGCTGCTTCGGTGCCAGACATGAGGCCTGAGGGCAGGGAGATTCCTTCTTCTATGCTTTCCAACTTCATAGATTTAAGGTTGGAAAAGACCTCTAAGATCATCAAGTCCAACCATCAACCTAACACCACAATGTCCACTAAACCATGTCCTGAAGTGACTTCCTCACCATCAGTGGCAAGAAAGGGATTCTTCAGATGGAAATTCATAGCAGGAGTTACAAAGCAAGATGCTAATCACTCTCTACTAAGAGTAGCCTTGCTCTTCTAGTGATACCAGGAGCCTACGAAGAGTAACCTGAAGAGACGAGTTAGTTTTGGGAATAAGTGCTCTTGTTTCTTCCATTCCTTCCTTGTAACATGGCATCTGACTTAGTCCTGGCCTGCATTTACCAACAGCAAAAATAATGATGTAGCAAATGAGAAAAGTTGGGGTTTTTTTACTGTATTTAATTTAAAAGAAAAACAGGAAAATTAAAACTGGAAATACCAGCATGAATAAAAGTACTAAAAACATGTAAAAGGATCTCATGTAAACAACTATATGTTACATGCTTTAAGAATACTTCCCAAAATAACGGTAGTTACCAAACTACAGAAAAGACAAAACAAAATGTTTTTGAAACGTTAAAGGATAATTTCCCACATATCCTTGAGCTGTAACTGAAGGCATACTGCCTAGTCTTATGCCATCAGGAACAGAACGGGCACATTTCATTTCCTGCTTTATAAAAGGTCACTACAGCAAATTACCAGGAAGGAAGCTCAGTTCAGATAAACATGAAACCAGAAATAAAGCTGTAGACTGCGGCAGGAGGGAGCCAGTAGGCAAATAAATAATTGAGTGTGTACACAGATTTATCAGTTTCTTAAGCCATTTAGGGTAACTCATTACCTTAAAATAAACTGAACAAAACTAACAAAGGTCTCTAAGGTAATTAAAAGTTGGTTTTGTTTTGTTTTTTTTTAACTAGTCTTCCTTAATGAAATATTGCAATGACCTATACATACATACATATAAATTAAAAAATGTATTAAAATCATTATTTTACTAAGTTACATGTTTTCAAGTGAATTTGAAGGTCATCTACCACTACCACAGAGAAGGCAAGACTTGAAAACCAGAACCTCATGTTACACTCTGGTTGTGAATCATAGAAAAATAATAACAGTGATAATTGTAGTAATAATACCTCCAGGAAAAAAAGAACTGCAAGCACTTGAAAGAGGGGATTTATCTTCCTCACTGTCTGAATTTCATTCCATTCATTTGCTATAAAATATGTCCTCCATATGCTCACAGGTGCAGCAGCACTTTTAACAACACCTTCACCTAAAAAGAATACATAAAATAGAGCTCTGAAATTTAATATTTTAAAGTAATATCCAAACTTAACCAAAGCTGTTTATACAAACAAGCATAGTTTGAGTTACCTTCAACTGCTTTAAAAACTTTGCCCTTAGGTCTTTCCCAGTCAATAAAGAAAATATCTATAGTAAGTTGTGAAATCAGCAATTGTAAGAATTGCAGAGCCTGAGAAAGAAAAAGGAGAAATACAAGAAGTAAGGACAGCAACAGCATATAGACAAAGATGAAGAAACAGTCATTGCAC
>WHYT01016915.1:475702-491169 GCA_009806455.1 Tetrax tetrax
AACTTTAAATTAATAAAAAAAAAAAAAAAAAAAAAAAAAAGATTGGCATAATGGTAAGTCCTGGGATGATGCTCAAACTTATGAAGAAAATACAGCAAAGTAATAAATTCAAAAAACTGAGCATTTTCCAATAACATGTTAGCCTGCGTTATGAATTCCAATTCAATACAATACCCATAATTAATAAAGTACTTGTATGTCCCATGAAGACAGAATACCAATCTCTGAATTCTACAAGTATGTTTGAACACAATTATGTTAATTTGTCTTCTTTTTAATCAGGAACTGACAGCACTTGTACTCTTCTTTAAAAGACACTTGCTTTCTTGATACGATACTGTTTTGGGTGGGTTTCTTTACACCTTTATCCTTGAAAGAATCATTTTCCATAGACCATCTTCCTTAGACATTTGTTTCCCTATAAAGTCTCCACAAGATAAATTTCTATGGAAAAATGACTTAATTCTTAGAATAAAAAAATTGTTTATGTCTATACACTAATAAATGGAACTGTGTAAGATGTTTAAAAACAAGCCTCCTGAAAATATACAGAAGCATATGTTGAAATATCTTTAATGTCTGGGGAAAAAAATATTTACCTTTAAACTAAACGCACATGCCAGGTACGTAACAAAACCTTCTTCTTGAGATGGAAGTGGTAAAAGGACAGAGACAAACTGCTGAGCCTGTAATTGAGAAGTCACATTGAAATAGTATGGATGGCACATGTAACAACATACTAAGTGCTTAAGAGTGAATAACATTTTGCAGATAAAGATCAATATTTAATGTGCAATCATTTTGAATTTGTAAAGTATTTTTTTAAGTCACTATTAAGAAGACTGCAAGTACAATGAATCCTAAGGAAAAGAAACAGATGAACACAAAAATTTAAGCACACAAACCAGAATATGATATAGAACTTGCCTCAATAGTCTGACCAGAAAGGCAAAAAAAAAAAAAAAAAAAAAGAGAAAAAATGAATTTTTTGTGTAAATATATATGCAATATCAATAGGTTTTTGTAACACCCAAATCTGGAAAAACACTTACCTTGAAGAACACAAGCCAATAAATCCCTGTGCCCACTGTGATGATAAAAAAAACATTGGCAAGGTCTCCAGCATAGAACAGTACGAACTTCAAAACTGTCTGCAATTATAAAACACATTGTAGAGATCTGCAAAACTAATTAAGTAATGCATATGAACATTCATATAAAATGTTATGCAGCTCACACTACAAGAAATTTTAGCACTGAAAAGTAGCCTCAAACAAAATTTTTCTACTGTGGTCATATATTTATTGTATATTCAGTATCTAACTCCTGCATGCTACTCTTTGAACAAAGAATTAATCTGAAAACTAAGTTCACTCAGATCAGAATAGCTCTGTAAATACCTTTATTTTTAGCAAAAGTATTTCCTAAGTGATAACATCAGAATTAAAAAAAATGCAAAAACCTACTTCCTCAAGTGAGCTGAACTCCAGGTCACAGTTCTACGCAGCTAGGCTAGAAATTATTCCAGTTACCTTAAGAAACGGAATAGTTACACCACAGGGAATGACAGCAAAGGTTTCCTTAAAGAGAGGAAGACGTATCCCTTTTTAGGTTGCCAGCTGTTTATACCTGCAAGTCAATTATAGAGCTTCCTGTACGCCTCTTCCAGCCTGCAGTCTTGAGAAGGGACCATAACACTGCGAGCCCACCCAAGACACCCAACGTGATCTGAAGAGAATGAAAAATTATTTTTATATATTATATTATATTTTTAAAAACACAGAAGTAAATAATTAGATTGACAAATTGAAGAGAAATACAACTTACATCAGTCTGAATCTGAGCCTCTGACTGATTCATCTCATAATTGACTGAGAAGGAAACCTGAATATTAAGATACAAAAAGTAAACATGCATAGAAATTCTGAAATGCTACAACCATTATAGACAGTGGTAGTTTTCACACCTAGTTGGTGGGAATTCCCTGTATACACCTGCCCTGGTGTGCTACAGTGTCCACACTTACTACTAGCATGTGCTCTGCTACGCTTAGTGAAGATTTTACCAACAGTAATACTGAGGATGGATGCTTGCTATCTGCAAATTACTAGCTGCACCTAATTATAATCCTTTCAAATGTGCATATTTTTTTTCCTTCTGAAAGGAGACACCAAAGGTTTGATACTTTCCCTTTTATCGGTGTTGATTAAAAGTAACTTTAACTTAATTACACAATATGCAAAACTGTAAAGTGAGCTCTTACATAGCTCAGACAGAAATTTTTTCTTCCCGCCTGAATGAAATAAAAATTGTCACGCAATATCAAAATTGCTGCCTCTAGCTTAAACATCTATCTAACGCAAGACCTATTTTGACTTTGGTCTGAAAGATTTGTGCAAGAAAGAGAAATATTTGTCTTGGTTTTATAACATTCTGGCCTGAGTCTTTGTCACCGCACAGCTGAAGTTAACACAAGTATGAAAACGAATAGTACTTTTACTTCAGTTTTAAAAAAAAGGACAAAATCCCCCAAAACCAACCCCTTCTTGGCTTCCCAAAACATTTGTTCCTGTCAGAGCTCATTCTACCACCTCCCTTGTGTTTATGTCTAAATATGCTCAGTTACTAAAGCTCGGCCTTTACAGAACTTGGAATGAAATTCAATGTATCTTTTTACTCGCATGAAATTCGTTAAATGCAACAAGGTATCCAAAATTGACAACAACGATGTACATCAGATGTAGATATAAGGATGAAATAGTATAACAGAAGACAGAGAAACTGAAAACAATGGTTCCTGCCATCGACATTTGAAATAATTATTTTTTAAAACCCGTGCTGTTTCTGTGGTTAAATAAAGACATCGTTTAGGCAGGGAAGAAGTGTCTGACTAATTTTTCTATCTTTCTAGTTCCATGTCTCTTCTCTCTTTACATGCAGCTAACATGGAACACAAGGAGTGATTCCAGCACCAGAAATTTCTAGCTAGCTGTCTGTCTGTACGGGAAGCCTGAACTGTTGAAGGTTGATAAGCAGAAAATGTCAGTATTATATATATTTTTTTTTTAAATAGCAGATGATTATTTTATTATACTAAGCTCAACATTTTCACTTTTTAAAGCACTGTGATCTAAGTGCAAACAGCACACAGGAATGGGACATCTGAGCTGCTGCCCATCACGGCAGGCAAAAGGGAAACAGGCAATGCCCCTTCTGCATCTGCTGCAGCAGAACGTGGCGGCTTTCAGCAGAGGAATATCTCCCAAACTGGTCTCCAATCCATCTGGCTACAGATTTTTGGATTATTACACTTTAATTCTTAGAGATGTGCTGTAAAATAATACACTGCAGACAAAACACTAAAGGATGTTTTAGATACATTACCAATATTCTAACTTAAACTTCAGGTGACTTGAAATGTCTACGTCATAATAATCTCCTCATAATGCATTGCTTTGAATAAAAATATTCAATTTCTTGCATAAATTGCTGCTTTCAGTGCATTGCATAGAGTAATTTTCCTGTTATTTTCTGTGTGTAATTTTATTTGAACTGTAGCCTAATTTAGCATTGTACAACGAATTGTAATATTCTAAGTATTTTAAGTTAAAAAATACTCAAGGTTTAAAATAAAAATACTCCAAATTAAAAAGAAAATATTTTTAACTGCTTTATTTTAAAAGCTTTAAGTTTTAGTGAAAGCTTGCAACTTCAAAACTGAACAGAGTAGAAACTGCTTATTAGATTCTTACAACCCCCCAAAAATTATGGAGTGGAATTCCAACAGAACTAAAAGTATGATTAACAAATCAGTTCAATTAAGATAGCACAAAGATCTCACCATCACACTCTGCGTTTCAGGGTTTTGGACAAGCACATCTGTGTAAGCAATAGTAAGCAGAGGAGGGTAAATGGCTCCTCTCTGAGTCTGAGATACCAGACGAATACTGCAGAAATAGAGAGTACTATTTTTAATACAAAAAAAATTTGATTAATTGCTTTGAAAGTATTGATTGAAACTTTTACTAATAAGAAAATACTAAATAAACAGAACAACCTCATCAATGAAATGTGAGTTTCAAATCCAATGACATAGCAATTAACATTTTAAAAGCAACCAGTGTACAAAGGCATGTACACATATAAAAAGAAAAAGCTAGGAAGAAAATACCCGAATCAATCTTTACATACAGCTCATGTTATGATAGGTGCAACTCAAGTCAATTCCAAAAGGTAACTTTTCTCAAAACATTACACAACGTCCTTTTCTATATTTATTTTGAATTTCTGGCATTATCCGTTTTACCAAGGAGAGGTGGGAGGGGATTCTCTCCCACATACATAAGTTATAACATACATTATTTTTTGAAATAATGAAATAAGTAATTCTCAGCAAACAGTGTTAGTATGTTAAGTTAATCTTCAAGGGGATTACTTGTATGGAGCAGTACTCAGTGCTATTCAAAAATAGAATTGTAGAATCATAGAACAGTTTGGGTTGGAAGGGACCTTTAAAGTTCATCTAGTCCAACCCCCCTGCAAGGAGCAGGGACATCTCCAACCAGATCAGGTTGCTCAGAGTCCCATCCAGCCTGGCCTTGAATGTTTCCAGGGATGGAGCATATACCACCTCTCTGGGCAACCTGTTCCAGTGTTCCATCACCCTTATAAAGAAGAAATTTTTTACTATATCTAGTTCAAATCTAAATCTTTTAAACCAATAAGTTGTGAAGAAGAGCTGAAGGAAAAGGGAGATCTCAAATTTTAGAGTCATCTCAGAGGAAGACATTACATAAAAAGGGGGAAAAAAGGTTCTTCCAAAACATATTCCAGTTGAGATGAACTATCAGTAATGACCTTAACAGGTAGTCTCCTATTTTCAGTTTAATGACTACAAGCCTATTCTGGATTGTACAACAGAATAGTTTGTAAATAGTAATGGTAAATAGTAATAGTAAATTGTAATAGTTTCTAAAAATACTGCAAAAAAAGAATACAGAGTATGAAACATCATCCTTGTATAGTCTGTAATATACACATTGAAAAAGAATTAACAGAGGAGTTTTCAGGTCTTTCCAAGTGACACCTGCTTTTAAGAGGTGACTGAATGCCTGCTAACTTGCATTATACATACATAGTCTGATCCATCTTCCCTGGAAAGTCATCAGAGTAATTTTTACCTCCACAAGTCAATGTTATGTTTTCTCACTCACTCATTAGAACAACCTATGGCAACTCTTTGCTATTTCCAAGTATGCAATGGAAAAAGCAGCATAGGACATATTAGAAATAATATAATAAAATAACTTTATTTTAAGACAATAAAATCTTGACTGCACAAAACTGCCTTTATTCTCTATGGACTATATATGCAACTAATTACCTTATGGTTATTTTGCTAGCAACTCGAATTACTCTTGGTAGTTTTCCCAAGTCATTCTCTTTTCCACTAAGTGCATCCACCAAAAAAAATCGACGAGTCAAAAACCAGTTGTTCATATTACTGCCTTGAAAAAAACATGACAGTCACATAATATTTAAAAAACCAATTCAAAACACAAAAAGACCTACAACACACCTACTAGAAACAACACACACAACTGTATGATACATACAACTGTATTCAGGATGTAAAATTATTTATTTCCAACTTAAACAAACACATAATGAAATTTGATTATTTTATTTGTGCTTAGTATTGATTGGGCTGATTTATGCAACCAAAGCTTGCATCTAACACTGTCAGAACTTGTCCACAAAATATTAAATTCTCAAAACAGAAACAAGTTATGGTGGGTTGTGTTATCTTTAAAAACAACTCAGAAACAGTAACTAATAGAAATTATTTCAATTTGAAGCTATTTGGATTACTTACATTCACAGAAATGTTACTATGACAGTCTTACCTTGATTAACAGACTTCTCATTGTATTGAAGATTCAGGTTTAAAACTGGCACAGCCCAAAGATATCGTTGTCCATTGTCACCATTATATTCAAGGAACAAGTCATAAAAGATTGGATTAGCAAAATCCAATAAAATCTTGGAAACTGAAATATTGCACTATAAGAAAAAAAAAAGTTAAAATAAAAGGATCACTTTAGCCAGTACGTTATTTTATCAAGTCTTGGATTCTTCCTCTACAAAATGACTGTGGAAACGGTCCCATTTCTTTGCAAAAGACAAGGCATTCCAGCTATTTGCAGGCAACTACTAAGAACTCATGATTTTATACAACCCTCTTGGAAACGACTGCAACTGACTAGAATGACTAATGTGGAGAATGAATGGCTAACATTTTTCAACAGATTAGGAAAAAAATACCCTAGTAAATTTCACAGACATAAAATTTCAAACAGTATAAAAAAGTCAAGAAACACAAACGCTAAAGTCACGGAGTACTGTGTCTGGTTCTGGGCTCACTACACAAGAGAGAAATGGAGATACTTGATACAGTCCAGCGCAGGCCAGTAAGACGATGAAGGGACTAGAGCACCTCTCCTAAGAGGAAAGGCTGAGAGAGCTGGGACTGTTTTGACTGGTGGTGAGAAGGATCAGAGGGGATCTTACCAATGTGTACAAACATCTGAAGGGAGGGTGTACAAGACACAGCCAGGCTCTTTTTGGTGATGCCCAGTGACAGGACCAGAGGCAATGGGCACAAACTGAATTAGGAGGTTCCCTCTGAGCATCAGGAAACACTTTTTCACTGTGAGGGTGACCAAGCACTGACATAGGTTGCCCAGAGATGTTGTGGAGTCTCCACCCTTGGAGATATTCAAAACCTGTCTGGACACAGTCCTGAACAATCCGCTCCAGGGGGCCCTGCTTGAGTAGAGGGCTGGACGAGACGACCTTCAAAGGACCCTGGCCTACCACAAACATGCTGTGATTGTGTGAAGAAATTAAATAGAAAAGTAGGTAGTTTTTTTTGCATATATGAACACCCATGCAGTCTTTAAATACTCATATAGCATGTCCACCATGTTTTTTCCAAAGCTGTAGGAAAAAAACAAGTGATGCATACAATCCATGAAAATAACTACATTTAAAAGTACTCAGTAAGTTAATACTTATTGGTATTTGTATTTAGACCCAGTAATAGTAACTGTTGTTAATACTCAACAACAGGTTCTACAGACTCTATATCAATATACAAGATTTTTTAAGTACAAAAAAATAATAACCATACTTCACCAGTTTAATGATCCTAAATAGGAAATAAGTTTCCATTTCAGCGAAATACGGATTGAACAACATTAAACAATATGGAAGAGCAAAAATATTTAACAAAGATTTGTCAAAATTATTTGGTAAACACTTCAGTTTTCAAAGACTTAAGCTTAGACAGCTTCATTACAAGACGCTCACACCACTCAAAGAGCAGCCAGAGTTTACAAATTTTTACACAGCAGCACATGATGTGGGGAATAGTTTTGAATGTAGATGAGATAATAAATAATATTAACGGATATACAAGTGTTAGATGCTGCACACACATACGGAGTTTTATAAAAATAAAGATGTTATTTCTCCACTCTGCCACCAAAGAGACAACCACCTCACCATTTAACATCTAAGTAACAAAAATTAATGAAGTTTTATTGGTGGCAGAACTGTGTCTATGGCTGACTGAATTTAGCATCTAAGTATACACAAGCTCAAGTGCACTATCCCCTCTCCCCTTCCTGGTGTTTAGTAAGGTGTGAAAACTTCTATAGTTTTTCCCCTAGTTAAGACAGCTAAAGAATCTCTTCTCTAATGAGTCATCTGTTCAATTAAAACTTGCCTTCAATCTCTTTATTGAATTCACTGAAATCAGGGAGTACACTGAAATCAGGAGGATTTCATGGAGACAACATACAGGCATGGCATGATTGCACATGCCTTCTTTCCATACGAAACCTGGCCAAAGATTGAGGCAGGAAAATTAGAAGTTACAATGCAAAGTATATGACTGTCAGAATTCAGGCGCTGTGTTCTTCAACTGATAAGTCACCAACCTTACTAATATAAATGCCAGTTCAATTTATTTTGATTATCCTATGTAGTAAACAAGTTTTGTGATGCATAGTTAAATAATTTTTTAAAAATACATTTATTTCACTCAACAGTAAAGAAATTAAAATAAGCAACAGTTTAATAAAAATAAGTCCACGTTGCAGCTTACGGCTAAACTCCAGAGGTCCTTTAGAATGCACAGAATTATGGAAAATATATAAAGCAACTAAATTCAAAATTCAGAATAGCATTTTATCTCTTACTTACACTTTGTTGGTAAGTTGTTCCAAATGCATAAGCTGCATTCAATTTAGTTTGGGTATCAGGACAAAGCTGAACAAAACATAATTATAATTATGTTAATTCAAAGGTATCACTTTCTCATATGAAATATTCACAAGTACTCCAAGCAGTTTATGTATCCACAGTTCTCACAAAAGATATTTTGTCTTTTAAGAAGAGAGGGATTGATTGTGAAGAGTAAATATCATTAGTTATTGTACTAATATTGGTGTTCTTAAAACACCATGTTTTAGCTTATTCATACTTGCACAGTATTTTTCAGTTCTATCACTGAAGTTGAAATCTGTGGACAGTAGCACCCAACCAGGCAAGAATAATCTCTCTGGGGACTGAATGTTCTATGGATTGTGCTGCCTCAAGCTTTATTAGTGACTTCTGCCAAATCCAAGGATCCCATGAAAAAGAACTCCACATTCATATCGCTCTCTTTGCCTAAAGCCAGCATTCTCAGAGGATCAAAGTTATCATGGCAAATAACAGATTATTTTTTTTTCATTTTCCAATATAACTTTTACATTTTCTGCAAAGACCAAGTCACCCTAAGCAGAACACAGAAAAATTGGCCAAATTCTAACTAAATGAGCATGGCACTTAGTGGAGGGCACAGTCGTTTTCCCAGAATGAAAATCAAATCTAAATTTACATAACCCACAGTTATATTAGTATGCAACTGAAATTCTGGGAATTGCTAAAATTATGCATCGAGGTTGCTTTAGCACTGTGATGTCTTATCATCACACACAAAATCTATTAAATTATAAGAGACTTTGAACGCAAAAGCTATTCCTTTCCCATTGATTTCTGATAGCCACTAAAAGCTCTGCACTTCGGAAATCAAGGTGTCCCAACAAAGCTTAAGATCTATATCAGAATATCTAATTTTCTATGGACAGTATTTGGCTTAGTAATCTGTTTTCTCAGACACCAGTTTTCCTTAAAATTTGAGAGGCAGATGCAAGACAGTTCATCCTGAGACAATAGCAAAAGAAATAGCAGTCACTATCTAAATCCTGCATGCCAGCTGCTCTTCTGTGGATACTGGAGTATTTAAAGTGATGTTCCCCAAGAGTGACATGAAGAGCCTGGAAAAGCAGACAGACAATTCCCAATTGTTCTTGCTATTGTTGCCAGCCTAGGGAATTGCTGAGAGTCCCTATATCACCACTGGACTGCTAAACAATTCTACTCTGTACTATGTCTTGCAGCTGCCAATTTCTGCTAATTGTTAGGCTAATTACTATGGCACTTCCCACTTGCTTCTTCCTTGCATTTTTCACACCCTACACAGTAGGGTACTGCTGAAGTGCATGTGCATGCACAGAATGTGCACGTGCCACTGAAATGTGAGGGTAGAGTGCCCAAGGGTACTGTGAATCCTCTAGGCAATGTTCCTCAATTCTGTGTAAAGTCTCTCAGCAAATTTTTCTAACTTTCTGTTACGAGAAAGCAAGGTAGATGCTGGCCAAAGTGTATATTTTATATTAAAACCAAAAGAAAAAACCAAACAAAAATCCCAAGAGAACTGAAAGAAAATGAGGTGTTTTTTCTACCTGTCTTGATAGTGACATAATAACTGATTTGCTTGGCATCACCATAATGTATAAAAACAGGTGACAATATCCAATAGGGGCATACTCCCAGAATTGTCTATAAATGTATGTGGACTGAGAGTGAAAGAATATACTTTTCTCATCATGAAAAAGAGGGCTAATAATAAACTACACATATGGGTAACTGTATGCTGAACAGAAGAAAGAGATCGTTGGTTCTAAATGACCAGTGCTGTTTTTCAGAGCTTTCCAATATTCCAAATTTCTACTGTCCAATGGATGAGGGCAACACAGCTGAATTTATACTTTTGATTTTGTAGAGATCATTGTGAGCAAGAATCAAGGGCTATTTTCCCTAATCTAGCCCTATGGTTATCTTATGAACTGTCACTACTGTAGTGATCAAACTCTTGGCTTCTGTCTTAATTTGGCTAAAGGCAATCAGAATGTTATGGTATCAACAAAAGAGAATTGAAATCAAACTGTTGTAGAAAAGTTCGTTGAAACTTAGAGCTAGCAGCTTAAACATTAATAACAGCTATAGCAGACAAAGCTAGCAGCTTAAATATTAATAGCTAGAGTAGTCAAAGCCTATAGATGGTGGTATATGAACCGTAACAACTGTATTACAACATGCTGAATAGCTAACTACAAAAACGGCTGAAACCAACCTAAGATGCTGTGATATTGTATAAGAAGATGGCCACTTAGCAACTGCTTAGTAACGAATCAGCAAACAAATCAAACTAATAAAAAAGCAAGAAGACCCCAGACCTTAATATAACTATTGGTCTGAAGTAATGCATGAGGAATGTGGAACTTAGATTGTACGGGTATGATTGCCCAGGGTTTTCTTTGTCCGGGATCCCTCTTTGGAGGTACCCCACTTGAGCTGTAGAGCTATTAATAAAAAGTATTTTAATTAAAAAAATCTATATTTCAGCTTATGTGGAAACCTAGAGTCGAACCCTGTTACAGTGGCTGGCATGTGTAATTTCCATAAGAAAACGTACCTGTAAGATGCCTCCTTCCAAATTTTGCCACTTAAGAAAGTTTCCTGCTGCATCAAATGAGGCTGCAATAAATTGCAGCTTTATATCCTGATGATGAAAAAAGATAAAGAAACAATGAAACTGCCATAAAGTGGACACGCACATTTTGGGGACTGCTGTCTCATCATTTGATGCTTCCCTAAAACTTTCAGCATAATGCTTCATGTTGTCCTTTTGATTTTACATTTTTAATCTTGGTTTTGGTAGTTATTTAAAAAAAAACTTTTACAATTATGCAGCTTCATTGGTGATGTGGAAAAAGTTCTAAAGGAACTTCTATACAGGTAGACATCCTCTAAATGAATCAGAAATCTATGTAGATTTCTACTATATGCCAGGCTGGGATCTTGAGGGCATCCAGGACCTTCAGTGTCAGGAAGAATAACAAGTATTTTAGTTGTTAAAACTGAAGCTACATTGCAACATTGTTTAACTTAAAACACAGAGTTTTAGAATATGGTTGAAGAAAACCTGTTGTTTTATTTCTGAGTCAATAAGAAAACTTAAGATAAATTTGTCAGTATAACCAAAAAGCAGGTTATCACTAGCACTACTTACTTCCTGTGATAAGCTTAATCTGAATAAATTATTCCAGTTATTCTAATTTTACAATGAATCTGTAAAATAAAATGCTTTACTGTTTGATTTACTGCTTGATTCCTTCTTAGAACTGTGGCAGTTAAGAAGCTACTTAAGGTGTCCATCCCTCCCAGGAATGGATATCTGGCTTTGTTAACACTGAAATAATTGGTTTCCCTAACCTCTTTTTTTTTTTTTCCCTAATTCACTGTAGGAACAGGAAAAGGCTGGAGTAATAGACGGAATCGATCGCTGATACAACTCAACTTCTAGAGATTTGTAACAGAGATATTAAGGTTGGTATGCATTAAGTTTCAAATTAGAGGGAGGTAGATTTAGACTGGATATTAGGAAATTTTTTTTTTACAGTGAGGGTGGTGGAACACTGGAACAGGTTGCCCAGAGAGGTGGTGGATGCCCCATCCCTGGAAACATTCAAGGCCAGGTTGGATGAGGCTCTGAGCAACCTGATCTGGTTGGAGATGTCCCTGCTCCCTGCAGGGGGGTTGGACTAGATGACCTTTAAAGGTCCCTTCCAACTCTAACCATTCTATGATTCTAAGTAGGGATAGAAATGTGTGTGTAAGCACCAGAAGGAAAGGGTTAAACACCGCACAGCAATAATGAAGAACACTGTTCCCAGCAATAAAGCTGAGAAATGGGTTCTGATAAAACCATGGCACAGACAACTTGTCAGCAAAAACTCATGTACCTTAGCACCAGGAGAATGGTAGCAATTTACAGCATACCATGTACACTCCTCTTTTTCCAATTAGCTTACCAGAAAAACTGACAAAAAGATGTATATACTCCAAACAAGGGAAAAAGACAAAAACCAACTTTGCCTCAGACTTATAGAAACTGAAAGAAACAAGACTCTGAAGCAAAGGACAATGCTAAAACAACTATTACTCCTAAGGGGTATGTAAGGTATAATTACTAGTTTATCCAGAGAACCTTGGGGACATAATGAGGACTTAATATCTGGCATCCTTTGTGCCAATTGATCCTGGTCAGACCATTCAGGCAAGCACATCTTGGCATTATGAGGATGTGGCTATGAGAGTGTAAGCAAAATAAATGTTTGAGCAAGTGAGTGTAAGTCAGTAAAATCATCTTGCCTAGAGATTTTTTACATAAATATCACCCTCCCCTTCCGTAAGATCCCACAGAGTTTTGTTACACTGTCTAAAAATTACCTTTAGTGGAGCCACATTTGCAATGAATCTATACCTCTCTATGTGGTTATGTCCTCTTCCTAATTGTCTGTTTACCCACGTCTACTACCCAAAACCTACCTTATCTGTTCCTTTAAAACTGAAGAGTGTAGGGAAATGATTTGTCTGAAGCACTTGGGATGCTAATCCTGGCTGATCACCGTAATATAGCCATGGAAGATTATGCCTCCTGAAAAAAATTACAATGTTTTCTCTAAAGAAATGTAACATTTTGCACCAAAGGACATTCAGAATAATAATTTCTATAATACACGATTAAAGATCAAAGTTATGGAAAAGGTAACTTACCAGAAGGCTATTGAATGAACAATGCCTAGCCTTGCTGTATTGAAATAAATATACTGAAATAAACCACAGGCATCAGTACTTGAAGAACTGAATGAGTTCATATTCATTACACACATATTTCCAAGAGCTTGGCATGCTGTTAGATTGGAGTACAGCTGCAGTGGAGAAACACAAGAACACAGAAAAGTGTTTACTTACTTTTCCTTTTGGTGAGGCAGTCAAAAAGCTAATGTTATCTTTAATAAGCCTCTCCTAAATGCTCATTTTCAGTTGAAAGTTATTTTGTTTTGTCAATAGCTAATATTTTCTTCCAGCTATTCAGGTTCCATGTTTTTATAGGTCTGCAGATGGCAGCATGAAATCAACACTCTCACTTTTCAGTTTATTTTAGTTGCACCAGCTAGATGGTATGATGTGACAGAAATGTCAAAATCTGCATTTAGAAAATGAAGTTAGGAATCAAAATGTTTAACATCACTTAGGTTGTACGACAAAGATGATTCCATCAAAGACCTAAGAATGACAACTATAGTTACATGCATCATAAATATCTTCTTTTCAGTTCTAGTACTTCTTTTATTCTGCCGTTCCTAACCTATGTTGTATTTACACCATTGTTCAATTTTGGTAAACAAATCACTGCCATGTGGTAGGCAGAAGTGATGCCTGGCATCTGTGTGTAGTGATCACTGCACCAGTATTAACTTGCCACCAGCTATCACCTTTGTGAGGGTCAGATGCATGTTACATTCAGGCAGCACCTCTGCAGAGCTGAGCAGGCGGAGGCAGACAAACAGGATAAATGTATGTAAGTCATGACCGCAGCCTCAGTTTGTATAAAAGAATGGGATAAGTAGGAGAATACATCTCAGAGCTGTGTGTATGAGATGGAGATGGGAGCAGCCATAAAAGCAATCTGGGAAAATACTGAAGAGAAGTCTGCTGAAATGCTGACAGAGAGAACGTGTGCCAGCCTGGCAACTGCTAGCCTGGGAACCAGAAACACCCTCAAGAAGTGCAGAGACATCCTGAGATACCACAGATAAGCACAAAACCAAGCAGCTTTAACAGCAACTTATCATTTGGAAAAGTGAAAAAATAGTCTGGAAAGGAGGGAAAACATTCTAATAAATTAGGAATCAGCAACTGCTATTGGCTATTCTATCTGAAAGAGGAGAAAAACATTCTGGAAAAATAAAAACTGGTCTGAGAGAATATAAAACATCAACTATTGGCTGCTCCAGGTGGTGCTGTCCTACGCCCCCTTATGTCTCTGCAATATCAAAACAACTTATTTTTTGCCCAAAATGGAGAGTGAATCTGTCCCTGCCTGTCTGTCTATTTCTGTCTCTCACACACACACACAGAACTCCCCCTGCACAAGCTCTTCTATGAGCTCTCCTAGGCAAGTTATCGGACCATCGCTGGTGACGCCTGGCTGACTCCAGACTCCGAGACACAGATCATCTTCAAAGTGAGACATCCTCTGCTGCTGATTTCGAGGCCACAATCCTGGGAGTGGTGTGGTGAGCACTGTACTCACTATTGAAAAATATATACCTACATAGGCACGCATATAGGTAATTGATCATAACTGTTTTGCTGCTTTACTAGTGATAATTTTGTAGTAACTTGTAATACTGAAATAAATGCTTGCTGCTACTATTAATTGCTGTTAATACTGGAATATACATATACTTGCTTTATTAATCATAAGCATACTCACTTTACTATTAGTAATTTGTAGTAATCTGTAATAAAAAACATGTAGGAAATAAAATAATACTTGTGCTTGTGTATTAGAGAATCCTGTGAATCCACTGCTGCAATCTTTATACACGTGTAGGCCAGGTAACCCTTTGGGTTGTGACAGGTTGGGAGAAAAGGTTAAACACGATTTTGAGGAGAGGAATACAAAAGGGAAATGAGAACGTGTGATAAGGGAGTTGGTAAAAAGGAGGCAGAGGCACATCCCCTTCACAAGTGTGTTTGATTCTGTGGCTGCAGCCACTCTTCCACCCCTGGTTTCTGCTTGTTCAGAACAACATAATGGTAAATATCACTTGAATACGTCAATCAAAGCAAAGCTAAACAGGACAGTTCTACGGTTATCCTTCTCCATCACAAAACAGAATGATTAACTGAAAGCCTAATAAAAGGTAAAGATCAGCTACCAATCAATACAGAATATGTAAGAAGTTAATTTTCTGAGTGATCCCTTACTGGATGTACTTAATAACAGTTCACATATCTACTGACTATTGCAGGATTTTTGTTTACCACCATTCACCCTGTGAAGGTTCCAGCCCTGGATACTTTCATTAACATTGACATTGACTAGTGCTCAATATCCCTTCTAAACACTTCTTTCTTACCTACTGTCATCCCAAAATCAGATTCTTTAAAAATAAGCAAGCTAACCTCCAAAAACTGAAGTTGCCATTCTTTTATACAGA
>WHYT01016915.1:500440-524037 GCA_009806455.1 Tetrax tetrax
TGCCATGTGGTAGGCAGAAGTGATGCCTGGCATCTGTGTGTAGTGATCACTGCACCAGTATTAACTTGCCACCAGCTATCACCTTTGTGAGGGTCAGATGCATGTTACATTCAGGCAGCACCTCTGAAGAGCTGAGCAGGCTGAGGCAGACAAACAGGATAAATGTATTTAAGTCATGACCGCAGCCTCAGTTTGCATAAAAGAATGGGATAAGTAGGAGAATACATCTCAGAGCTGTGTGTATGAGATGGAGATGGGAGCAGCCATAAAAGCAATCTGGGAAAATACTGAAGAGAAGTCTGCTGAAATGCTGACAGAGAGAACGTGTGCCAGCCTGGCAACTGCTAGCCTGGGAACCAGAAACACCCTCAAGAAGTGCAGCTGGGTACCTAAACACCAGAGACATCCTGAGATACCATAGATAAGCACAAAACCAAGCAGCTTTAACAGCAACTTATCATTTGGAAAAGTGAAAAAATAGTCTGGAAAGGAGGGAAAACATTCTAATAAATTAGGAATCAGCAACTGCTATTGGCTATTCTATCTGAAAGAGGAGAAAAACATTCTGGAAAAATAAAAACTGGTCTGAGAGAATATAAAACATCAACTATTGGCTGCTCCAGGTGGTGCTGTCCTACGCCCCCTTACGTCTCTGCAATATCAAAACAACTTATTTTTTGCCCAAAATGGAGAGTGAATCTGTCCCTGCCTGTCTGTCTATTTCTGTCTCTCACACACACACACACAGAACTCCCCCTGCACAAGCTCTTCTATGAGCTCTCCTAGGCAAGTTATCGGACCATCGCTGGCGACGCCTGGCTGACTCCAGACTCCGAGACACAGATCATCTTCAAAGTGAGACATCCTCTGCTGCTGATTTCGAGGCCACAATCCTGGGAGTGGTGTGGTGAGCACTGTACTGGTACTACTTTGAAAAATATATACCTACATAGGCACGCATATAGGTAATTGATCATAACTGTTTTGCTGCTTTACTAGTGATAATTTTGTAGTAACTTATAATACTGAAATAAATGCTTGCTGCTACTATTAATTGCTGTTAATACTGGAATATACATATACTTGCTTTATTAATCATAAACATACTCACTTTACTATTAGTAATTTGTAGTAATCTGTAATAAAAAAAATGTAGGAAATAAAATAATACTTGTGCTTGTGTATTAGAGAATCCTGTGAATCCACTGCTGCAATCTTTATACACGTGTAGGCCAGGTAACCCTTTGGGTCGTGACAGGTTGGGAGAAAAGGTTAAACACGATTTTGAGGAGAGGAATACAAAAGGGAAATGAGAACGTGTGATAAGGGAGTTGGTAAAAAGGAGGCACTCTTCCACTCTTCCACCCCTGGTTTCTGCTTGTTCAGAACAACATAATGGTAAATATCACTTGAATACATCAATCAAAGCAAAGCTAAACAGGACAGTTCTACGGTTATCCTTCTCCATCACAAAACAATGATTAACTGAAAGCCTAATAAAAGGTAAAGATCAGCTACCAATCAATACAGAATATGTAAGAAGTTAATTTTCTGAGTGATCCCTTACTGGATGTACTTAATAACAGTTCACATATCTACTGACTATTGCAGGATTTTTGTTTACCACCATTCACCCTGTGAAGGTTCCAGCCCTGGATACTTTCATTAACATTGACTAGTGCTCAATATCCCTTCTAAACACTTCTTTCTTACCTACTGTCATCCCAAAATCAGATTCTTTAAAAATAAGCAAGCTAACCTCCAAAAACTGAAGTTGCCATTCTTTTATACAGAGTATCACTTCTCTGTAAAAAAGTAAACTGCAAACATTAATGAAACTCACCCAACAGGCGGAGGCTGAGGATTGCAGGTTTTTCAGAAACCATGCTGATGTCAGTGTTATACCCTGTAAATAAGGAACTGCTTCACTGTTTTTGTTCAGAACAATTTATCTATAATGTAACAACCTGGAAAACTATGTCAGCTAAATGAAGCTACTGATTTTTTTCTAGGAGTCTTCTCTCCTTTGTAAATGTCTAAATCAAACCAGCTCAGTTCAAAACACAACCATAATGCAGTAATTTGTTTCACTTCACTAAATTAGACAAAATATACAGAACAAGAGCAGAAATATTCAAGTTCTGAATACGGATTCCGTGACAAAGGAGTTTTCTGTACTGCACAAGGGAAGTACTACTGAGTTCAAGGGTGAGGTGTTCACTGGGTGACAAATTTAACTCAGGACCAAATTTGCCAAATTAATTATTTCACAACCTGTTTTTTTATAACGACTCAAAATTGAAATAAAAATAGCTTTTGTATATACTACAAACAACTGAAAATACATGCTTTCAATAAAATGTTATTTAGAAGACTGCATTTTCTGAAAGCAAGACAAATATTTCCTCTCAGGAAAACTGAAGACTGTTTTTGCTTTCTTTCAGGCAGCAGCCTTTAACTTTAATTCATTTAAGAACAAACTACATTTATTGCCCATAAAGTATTTTTCTGAGTTCAGAACTACATGAAAAATGATCCTAACTTCGAGCACATTTCACAACTAATACAAGTTCATTAGGTAAAACAATGAAAATACCTTCATTCTTCCCAAGAGAATGTATTTTCAATCATTAGCCAATTCAAGGAGTTCAACAATTTCATACACAATCTCAAATTGTAAAGGTATCCATTTTCTTCTATCATTTTTAACCATCTGACACATTAAAATGTCATTTCAATCTTCATAGATTCTTTCAAATATTTTATATGAATACCCATTTTAGGTAATACAAAGAAATTTAAAAATCCCAGAGGCTCTCACGCACTCTTCAGCATGTTTTTATGATACAAAGTGTGTGTTTTACATATGTACAATTAATACAATAGGCCACATACTATTTGTTTTGACACTAAATTAATGTAAATTACTTCCCTTTTACAGTTTCCAAGAAGGCATGAATTTTCTTAAACATATTCCATTAGGATAATGCTTGCCTGGTCTACATGTCTACACTCTCTCTTGACGCAAATTACGTTGCATCACCATGATCAGACAAGAAACCACCACCTTTGTTTTTCAGGAGCAGAATTTAAAAAACTTACTGAAAGTAAATACTAAGATAGCTTGAAAACACTTTAGAATAAACACACTTACTAGCTGTCCAAAACGAACAGTTGCAACTCCCTTTGGGGGTAAGATTTCACTAGCACTGAAACACAATCCCCCAGCCTGAAAAAAAAAAAGAAAAAGAAAGAAATAAAAAATCTGGAAATTTATACATTTGCCAATATAACTTTTCTTTTTCTGAGCTTCAATACAACAAGCATTCTTCTACTTACTAAAATGTTTGGGCTGCTGCAGTCACAAGACTTGTTTACATTGATGAATGTTTGATCACATCTTACACACCTATGAATCACAAACATGAAGAACGAACTTAAAATGTAAATATGAGATTTAGTACTTAGTGAAAGCTGATTATATAGTATGTCTGATAACACTGTCAGCATCTTCACTAGTTCGAACTGAAATCCGAAAGACATTACCAATTTGTATCCACTGCCAGTGAAGTAGAAAATAAATGAAACAGTTAATTATCAAAAGAATTCTGTTTCCGCTTCAAATCCAAAGCCCTCTTGTAGTCACAGTAAAGCAAAAGAAACAAACCAAGCCACTGGTCATGTAAGCACTTCAGTGAACACAAAACATATTGAGTTTGATAAGGAGTTGAGGATTTGCAATTCATTGCTTTTAAAACTGTCATCATCCCAAAGATACAGACTGTTCCTCAAGAATATTCCATTTAAACAGAACATGACACTTTCCAATTTATCATCACAAGAAGGAAAGAATACTCACCTATTTCCTGATGCATCTGGGGCAGAGAAGGATTGCTTGCTTCCATTACAACGTCTGCACAATGCTTCATCAAGCAAAATGCCATCGATACTTCTTTCCACTGAGTGGAAAAGAAAAGCAACTGTCATTAAATTGCATGATGCACAGCATGTCACACAGGTTAAGAAAAGTGTGAAAAAATAAAGTGTCTATGTGCATCTAAAATAAATGCAAAGAATTTATTTAACAAAAAATCAAGGGCACAACTTGCAAATAACATCCACTATAAATGGACATTCATATTTGAATATGTGCACTGTTTATAGGTATGCACATGCAGTTTACTTTTAATGAGAAAGGCAGTATTTCGTGTCCAGTTTTGCTGTTCCTTTGTTATTTATTCTGAACCAAATTTCAAACCAAGGCTTCACTGCAAAACATCAAATTTACAAATTACTGGAAAAAATATTTTTAATTTTAATCTGAAATTCATACAAATGTAACAAATTCAAAGTTTCAAAACTACATCTTCCAGCAATTAAATCATTTGGTAAGAGATTTCAAGTTTAATTATATATATATAAAAAAAAAAGAGACACAAAGACAATCTAAAAAATTACAATACTAATGTTCTTTCTGCACGTTAAATTACAGAATCAGGTCTGCTCTCAATATTTTACCATAAAGTATCAGAATGTATTTGCTAATTCTCACAAAGTTTAAGGGACATAATTTGGTATTCACTTTTTTTACAGATTCCTAGGAAAATTTTAAATTAATGATTTGGAAAACAGTGATTCCTCAGTATACTCCATTACAAATGTAACTGAAGTGGACATTAGTAATTCAAAGAATTACAGCACACAGAAAGTCATCATGTGTCTTGATAATAAGGAAAACTAGAGCTCCCAGGAGCTTTTTTTGTTTTACACCCTTGATGAAAATTATACTTTGCTCTTAGTCAACCAGCTTAAAGGAAATGATACACCAGTATTCGTTTTTTGAATGTTTGTTTTTTATCATCATAAACAACAGTACAGATTTATCTGCTGTCTTTCAGGAATGAGGTTTAAGATCAAGGGAGATGTTGAAATTTTACATTAGCTATGTAAATATATGTTAAATTTCCTTTCTTATTTAATAGAAGAGCATGTCTTAATAGACTCAAATATCTGAAATACGCACTAATAATAATAACTCGTATATATTTGTTACCTAATATTTCATTATTGGGGCATTTACATTTTCCATCTGAAGTTAGGCCTTTAGGGCAAATAATACAATTCCATCCATCTTGAGTAACTCCGCTCTAAAATAAAATGTAAAACTATTACAATTTTCAGAACTATAGACATTACCAAATATCTGTGAAGAATGCCTGATCCAGATGTTATTTACTAGAAAATGTGTTCAGATACAACAACATCAATAACATTCCTGAAGCTCTTAAAGATGAAGTAGGCTAAACAATCTGGCAAAAGTAATTCCTATGCAGACATAGACTAAAAAAAAAAAGTGTTCTTAATTTTTTCTGAACCCATTAGCTAACACCATTTACTGAAAATAAGAGCTGATTAAAAGTGGAAGGTTTAAAAAAAGATACAGAGGTTCTACACTGGAAAAAAATATCAATAAACATAACTGCATAAATAGACATATTTGCATGTAAATTTACAGAAGTAATGGAAATGGAAGAGTCTTAAGTCAAGCAGCGTATGTAACTGCACGGAATTTTGCACATACCTAAACAGTTCACATCTACACTTGTTTTATACTATGAAGTAACTGCACTACAGATCAAAACCAATGAAGAAAATGAAGGTAACTGTTCATCCTCAGGTGACGCAGATGTTACTCCCTTCTCCACTGTCATAATTTTATCTTTGCAAAAGCCTTGCCGTAGGATCAAAGACAAATGGCACCATTACAGGAAAGTGAAAGAAACAGCAGAATGACCAAAACGCCAATGGATATTTGCCAGTGTTTTGTCTAATGCCGTAAGAAGATGGAAAGAAGAGGGAAATTACTTACGTTACCTATTAGCCATTAAACACCTATCTTAGGCAACTAAGCTGGTCTCTTGAGATTTCTTCTACAGTTATTGGAAAGAAAGAAGTATTCAGGAAGGCTCTAACTCTGAAAAGTTGTTTTTTCTGGAGAAAAATTGTTTCTCTGTTTACTATAGCAGGAAAAAGCTGGTTAACTTGGTGCATCTGGCTCAATGCTGTCAATAGGACCCAAAAATGATAGCTTAATTTGTCAAAAAAAGTAGAAAGAACTGACCAAACTACAAAGGTACATATAATTAAAGCACTATAAGAGCAGCAGCTCATTTTGAAGTAAAAAGACAAAGAATCAGGGACTATGAAGAAAGAGCCTAAATATTACAATAATAGGATTTATATAAATAATAAAATAAAATACCTATGAGCTGAAAGGCATCGTTAGCTTTCTATAAAACAGTGGTCTCTGGGCAAGGATGACATAACATGAAGCAGAAAACAAAAGCAGTGGAAGGAAATTAAACATCTAGAATACTCTTACTTTGTCTGTGGGGTCAAATTTATAATGAAAAAATGCCTGCAAAAGAATACTGATAAACAGTTCTAAAGAGAAAAAAAAAGTACTACCTTACTACCTACATGCATGGTCTGAAAAATTCCTAAGCAAAGACTATTACACAAAATAATTTTAAATTAATGAAAAATAACTTGCATTCAAGAGGAAATCCAAAATTTTAAAAGCAGTAGTATTATGGTTAAGTATGAAAAGTTCAATACTTACCATATTTTCTGGGCATTTTTCACAAATAATGGAGGACCCTCCATTACTAGAAACCATCCTGTATCCTGGCTGACATACACATGAACTACCTGAAAAAAAAACCCCACACTTTTAATCCATATAAAACTAATTTAAAAAAAAATACTATGAACCATTGCTATTGTTCTGAATAGAGTAATATAGATTATTAGACAGACAAATAAATCCCCCAATAAATGAAAATCACCTTGCTTTTTAAAAAATGTTCATGCAAAGATGTTTTAGGAAAATGTTACCAGGCTGACTGATATACCAGAGGGGAACAGGAACCAAAAGCTTGTGGTTTTGTGGGTTTTTTTAAAACTATATCAGTTGGTCTAAAACCAGATATAATCTCTCCCTCTAAATCTCGGCACACTGCCATTCTTAGCCCATCCTGTCTACACCAGCATTATATGTTTGTATACAGTTTTTATCCTTTGAATAGGAAGTCAGTCCAAAAAACAAAACATGTTTATATGCAGAGGTTTGTCAAAACACAACTGTAGTTTGTAAAGCTATTTTAAACTCAAAGGTTTTAAAATTGTGTAGGAGGATCAAGCATTATTGTTTATGATCAACCTTCAGTGGTTTTCACCGAATAACAGAACATACTGCACACTTAATATGAAATGAAAATAAACACTACTTTCACGGCGCAGTATGCTGGACACTTGCTAGTGCTCAACAACTTTTTTTTCAGAAACTTTCTCAGTCTCACAATCTGTAGACCTATCTCTGTATTTTTAAACACATACTGCAAACTAAAATTTATTCTATGTACTAATAAACTGTATTTATTATTATTTAAGCTTATTGAACTGTGTATGTAAAATAATGTAAAAATTTGTGAAGTATTATAACCTTAAAGTACATCCTTGTGAAACTAGCTTTTTATAAATATTAGTCAATGTGATCAACCAGTCATACTTCACTATAAACAAGAAAACGCCCAATAGGATTAGATCAGTGAAGTGATTTGAGTTGTGACATTCACTGTGATGACACCTGAATTTTTAGACACGTTGCTTGAAAGCAGAATCCACAGTGATGAACTGGCTAGAGAGTGCACGGGCAGACTTGTGCAATCCCAGGTGGAATTCTGACAAGATGCAAACAGCAGACTGAGTGGCAGCTACCTACATTGCTCTGGCCAGATGCTGTGGAAAAAAATAAATCCTTGACCTCCCCCTGAAATTTATCTCTCCTTGAAGCCCTTGAGTTAGAGGAAGACTCAGGCCTAAAAGAAAGTTACGGATCTAGACACCCACATTATCAAGAGGGTCCGAAAACCATTATGGGGCATTTTTTTCTGCAAGTAAACTACACAGGATTACTCTTTTAAGGTACCGTGATGGTGGAGGAAGAGGTGACCAGCTTTTACATGGCAGTTGTGAACACAGCCATCCAGGTCACTGCATCTGACTGGAGTACCAGCTCTGGAGAGAAATGCTGTTGGGTTTTAGTCTTGAAGTTGTTTCTGTACACACATTAAGTACTGTCAAGGTGTGTTGTGCATGCTCTAAGTTCCCACGTGGGACTTGGATTACTACGCACACAGCCTGAAGATCTCAGATACTTAACATCTCAGACAGTGAAATTTTGACAAGGAGTTTCAAGTTACAGAAGTGTTAGCGAAGAGAAGCTCTGGGCCCTATGCAATATGAACACCTATAACCACACAGACGCCTGACGGGATGTATCTCTGAACACGGGTATCACAGTTGTGCTGCGACCACTTTAGGTCTTTGTGGTATCCCGGCCCTTTTCGCTGCCTTTTCCGACTTGCCCCTTCGGACAGCTGTTTTACCGCCAAAACCCGAGGCTGGACTTTGCACCTCCCGCTGCTGGGGGCCGGATTTCAGCGCGGGGTTCCCTGAGCTCCGCCGGCCCCGCACGGCCCCGGGGCAGCCCCGCCTCCCCCCCCGCCGCGCGGCAGGGCCGGGTCGCTCACCCCCGGCGCTCCGTCGCTGGTGGGGCCCGCAGGACCCACAGGCCAGGCGGGAGACGTCGAAGTAGCGCCCGTCGCCGCAGTCTGAGGGCCGCTGCAGCGGGAGGGAGAAGCCGTGGGCGGGCGATGGCGGGGCGGCCGCCGCCATCGCCATCGCCAGGAGCAGAGCGGCGGCGCTCCCGCGCGCCGGCGTCGCCATGACTACCCGCGGCCTCCAGCGGCACGCCCTGATTGGTCACTCGCCTCTCGTACGGCAAGCGCAAGGGGCCCGCCGCAGGCGGCGAAGCGTTCGGGGGCGGGGGACAGAGGCCCGGGAGAGGATTTAGGGTGTGGGCTACGAGGGGGCAGGGAACTCGGGGAACCCAGCGGGGCGGTGGAGATGGAGGGATGAAGCAGCTGGAAGCAGAGAAGTGGAGTTAGGAGGGTTTTGTTTGGCTTTTTACAACGTGAAGCTGGATGAGACCAGGGAGAAAAACAACGGAGAGAAGGCAGAGGCCTGTTTTGCACCTTCTGGTACCTCCTCTCTAAAACTGTTACACAATGTACAATACAAACACAGTAGGGGTGTGCTATTTCCCCCTAAGAGGAAACCACTAGCAGGACAAACACACAAAAACGCCTCGAGGAATGGATGCGCGGCTGACATTACTCCCTTTTACATTTCCACTTGCCAGGATGCTCTTGTTCACATTTATTTAGACATTACCAAAACTTCGCAGGGCACTTCATGCCCTGCATTTTAATTATTCCTCACTGTCCCTTTCTTGTGCGCTAATTGCTTAACTATTCTCATTCCCTGTATTAGCATTGCTTAGAAGCCTATACCCTTATCACACCAAATGCTTTATCCCTGATCAGTTTTCTTCTGCTGGGTTCCACAAGTTTTTAAAAGCTGAGTTACTAGGTGACTCTACTGTAAGTAATACAAAATTTTATCAACCAAAATGGAGCAGAAAAGTATAGATTATGCCTACAAATACAGGGGAGAATACATTAAAAAAAAAGGGGGGAGCAGGTGCTATAAAGACTGGGATAACTACCTCACCCACACAGAGTAGCCTGCCTCTCCCCTGCACACAGCCTTACACCTTTCCTTCCCCTCTTCCCTCCCTCCATTCCTGTCTGCCTTCTCCCCTAAAACCCACACTTGAGCCAGCCCGCGTTCGGTTAAAAGCCGTGTCTGCAGCCATTGTAAGCAAAGCAGCGGGTGCAAACCTCCTCCTCGGTGCCCATGGCACCCACAGGCTCAGGACGCTCAGCACTGGGCCCCACCGGGCCTGCCTTCCTCCCTACACCTCTTCCTCATCTAGGTAGACGGCGGGACTAATTGAAACGAGAGACGGAAGGCAACGCCAAAGAGCGGGCACGCATCTACCGCCGTCAGCTCTATAAACCCCACGGCCACCGCCGCCGTGCCGACGGCGCATGCGCACTCGCTTCGGCGCGGCTCCGCTCACCCTGGTCGGCGCGTACCGCCGTGACCCCGCCCTGAGAGCGCGCACGCCTACCTGCGGAGGCCGCCGTTACGAAAGCGGCGTTTTCCGCCGCGCCTCCAGGCGGCGCTATGGGGTGCCGCACTCTGGGAGCACGCGCGCGTAGGTTCGCCCGTGGCGCCGCGCCACGAGGAGGCCGGAAGGGCTCGTGCGGATTCAACCGTAGGGGTGACGGGGAGGGGGTCGCGCAGGCGCGCAGCAGCCTTTTCTCGGAGCGTCGTGGAGGGGGAGCGACGGAGGACGCCATCTTGGTGGTGCCGTGCTGGGAACTGCGGGGAACGGGGCTCGGCGCCGAGCCGGTCCTAGTGGCGTGTCCGGTGGGTGGATGGCGTGAGAGAGAGCGCCCCGCTTCCCGGGGCGCTGCGTGTAACCAAAGGCGTGGGGTCCCCGCCGTGAGCCGGTTCTCGGCAGCGCAGCCTTCGCGGAACCGCTGCATGGCGGTTTCCCGGGCCGCGGCCTCCTGACGCCGCCTGACTGCCCATCGCCCTTCCCTCCCCGCTGGCTCCCTTCAGCCTTGTCCCGGTGCCGTGGGGAGGTCGGGCTTCTCCGCGGGGGTCGGATCCCCATCGGCGTGTGGCGGGGGTCGGCCTCCCCCCTCAGCTTGTCCCCCGCGCTTCCCTGCCGGGCCTGTGCCTCGCCGTCCGGGGCGGGAGCGGCGTAAGGGCCGATGCGGGCGGCGGGGTCCCTTCACTGGCTCTCTCCCCCTCGCAGCGCTCGGAAGCGGCCCCTTGTTGAAGCCGGACGTGCCGCGGGCCCGGCTGCAAAGCTCACTCGCATCTGCCGTCAGCAGTGTGAGAAGTGCAAGTGTTAAGCCTTATTTTGAGGAAGACTGGGATTAAGAAACCGATCTCTGATCCACTAGTTATTCTCGAATTGGTCCAGTTCTATAGTTGAGGTATTTCTGTGGGTGTTCTTTCTAGCTTGCATGCTCACTGCATGCAAATTATGTAATCTCTCAGTGTTTCCGTAAAAATACTGGTCTGGTGCAGGCTTAGTTTCCTATCGTGTTTGCAAGTTGGGGTTTTTTTTAGTGACGTTTTCCTGGTACTAGGAATTTGTTGAGGCTGTGGAAGTATAGGTATAGTACTGTTCTCTAGTTAATTCAGTTCAAATATAAAATTTCTTAAAATGGTGTGCACACTTTGCTTTTAAATTGGAGGCATGAAGTTGTCAGTCTATTTACTATTTAAATCATTGTTCTCTGAAGTCCTTGCTCAGTTAATGAATTGGTCTTATTTTTGTGTGGCACTTTCATCCCAAAAGTCACTCTTTTTGGTCATTCACTTTAAATTGTTGGATGGCTTGTCTACGTTTTCTACCAATACTTGATTGGTTAATATACAGTCAGTAAAAGATTATTATTTGAACTTGCGTTTCTGTTTGTGGACTTCTTAAATATCACATTATGATCTGGAATCACTGTCTAGTTGTCACCACTGAAGGTTGTATGTTGTATCCATGGTACGTCGTGGAGAACTTGCTGTTTATCACCGAAGAAATACTGAGGAGATCTGACTGCCGTTTAAAAACTGGGATAAGAACACAGAGTTGTGAAATTCAGAAATACTACAGATTAAATACATCATGAAGTAGCAGGGCAGCGGATTTGATTTTTCAAGACATGAAGGTCCTATAAGAAAATTCTGCTCTTGAATTCTCCTTGCTTTTTGGCATTGCCATCACATCTGTTGAGAAGATACGTTAAAAAGTATACTGGTCTGTCTGGGATGGAGTTAACATTCTTCATAGCAGCCCTTATGGTTCTGTGTTTTGGATTGGTGGCTAAAGGAGTGTTGACAACACATCAGTGTTTTGCCTACGGCTGAACAGCACTTGCACAGTGTCAAGGCTTTCTCTTTTTTCCCCTCTCTGCCACTCCGGTTAATACGCTGGGAGTAGGCAAGAAGCTGGGAAGGGACACAGCCAGGACAGCTGACCCAAACTGACCAAAGGGATATTCCATGCCATGTAACATCATGCTCAGCAACAAAAACTGAGATAGAAGAAGAAGGTTGTTTGATTGTTTTGATTTTTGGGGAGGATTTTTTATTTATTGGCTTCCAAGGTGGTTGTTATTCGGAGGCAGGGTGGACATCAGTCAGCCTGTGGGTGGTGGTGAGTGTTTTCCTTTGTTTCACTTTTTTTAATCTTCACTGATTAAACTGTCTTTATCTTGACGTGTAAGTTTTCTTGACTGCTCTTCCTGTTTTCTTCCACATCCTGCTGGTGGGGATGAGGAGCAAACAATCAGCTGTGTATGTGCTTGGCTGCTGGCCAGGGTCAACCCACCACAAAAATAGAGAGAACAGATGATCTTTAGTGAAGTTACTAAATGGGCAGTTGTTTTCAGTTTGTTGTGTTTACAAAGTGCTGATGTAGAAGTGGCGTAGAGTCCATTAGTTACAGAATTTGGGCTTTGCTCTTGTTTTGCTAAGCTCAGGTGGAGTGGTAGTTACTGTGATTAATAGATAACTTGACATCAGGATCTAGTGCTTTATGTTTTTTTCTGAGCAAGGGATAGTCTCAGACACTTGTTGGACTGTTGGGCTGCTGTTTTTTTAAAGGGATGCAGTCATTTGCCAGAGAAGCTTGTGTTTGTGCTGAGAGTAGTGTGCTATCTATTGTGTCCTGTTAGATAGCGTTGAAAATCGCGATATGTTTAAGTCAGTGTATTAAAGTGATTCTTGTTCTTATGTTTGAAAGACAGTAAACATATAGGGAAAATCCTGAAGTTTGCTTTGTAAGTTGAAGTACTCCCTGAAGTTCCTCTTTGTTGGATATTTTTACTTTTTCACTTGATAGTCTTCACTGTGTACATTAAGTGCTGGACTGGTGAGTAGCATACTCTTGTTGTGAACTTTGAAAGCAGGTGGATTTCAGAAGAATGGACACATCCTGTAATCTTGAGATGGACTTGCATATCTTTCAAGGACTGAAAAGTTGAACTGAGAGATTTTTCCCTCGATTTACTGTCAGTCTGTTTCATTTCAACAGTTCACTGTGGCACAATTGATGACCAAGTAATCTCATCGTGTTTTCATCATTTCCAGAAGTCAACTTACATTTTTAATTTCCTTTGCTTCTAAAAATGGAAACAGAAAGATGAAGTGCATAGCATCTTGGAAGATGGATGGAGTTCTTCATAGTATCCCAAATGTGGGTTTATTACATGCTTGGCTTTAATATTAGCCACTGCTATGGATGAGTTGCAGCAGTGTAGCACAGTATGTAAAGTGAAGTACAGATATCAGCCATTAATTATGTTTCGTTTTCTTTCCACAGTTAAGTTGATTTTACAGAATTTATCAGGTCTTCAAAGCAGAAACAGGTAAGCTGCCAAAAGCTTAACACTTCTCACTGAATATTGTGACAAGATCATACAAGGCCTTTTTTTCTCACAGACGTGTGGCTGGGAACTAGGATATGCTCTCCTGAGCGCGTGTGGCTGCTGCGGTTAATACTCTGACAACAGGAAAGAGACAACGTTTTTGAACGCTGAGAAAACATACATTACTGAACAGAACTGATCACTGGGTAGAGCAACTTGTCAAAGCAGTAAAGTCATCACTGTTGGTGAATTAATTCATTTTCCAGTAACACAGTTATCCTTTGTCCTTTCTCCTTTTATTATCTAGTATTTCCTGTGTTATGATCACAAGTGTCCTGTTCAGAAGTAAACAGGATTTTTTTTTTTTGTTTTTCTTGTTCCTTAGGACTGGCAGAGATCTCTGGCATACAGTAACTATGCTGTGAAAGACTTTAGGTGTTCTTTAGGTATCGTGGATGGCGAGGAGTGACTTAGGTGGATTTTGTTGCCCTTAGGAAAGGGAATATTGATAGACTTGTGCACGTGTTCCGGTGGAGTAGCAATTGTTCCGACTAATGAACTTTCAGTGAATCTGGTTTTAATCTTGTGAACTTGTGAGTTTTTTGATTCCTTCTCTCTTCACTGAGACAAGGACATTCATTAAAAAGGCTCTAGCTTCTTAAGTGTTAAGATACTGTAACAGCTGAGTACTAAAGACGTGCTATCATGTGTACCTTTTTGTCTGCAGGTGATTTTTGCTGTGGGTTGAGCTCAGCATGGCTGTAGTCATCCGTTTACAGGGGCTTCCTATTGTTGCGGGTCCTGCAGATATTCGTCGTTTCTTCTTGGGATTGAATATTCCTGATGGAGGCGTACATATTATTGGAGGAGAGATTGGGGAGGCTTTTATTATATTTGCAACAGACGAAGATGCACGGCGTGCCATGAGCTGTTCAGGAGGGTTTATCAAGGACTCACGCATAGAGCTCTTTCTCAGCAGCAAGGCAGAAATGCAGAATACCATAGAAATGAGCCGGAAACGATTTGACCGTGGGGGACGAGAAACTATGCCTGGCTCCAGAAGAACAGGTACTAATGGTTCTGGTGCATCAGGTGTTGGAGACATTCCACATTTAGTCACGGCTTTTCCAAAAGGAATAAGTAAACCTGGTTACGGTCCACCAAATCATCCGGAGGCTGGTTTCCATACGAATGGCACAAGACATGGTGATATAGGTATGCCTAAATCAAGCTATCAGTCAAGAAAGGATTCTCATCCATTTAACCCAGATGATCTTTACTTATTTCTACGTGGTATACCTTACTCTGCAACAGAAGATGAAGTACGTGCTTTTCTTTCTGGGATATGTGTGGATGGAGTGATTCTGATAAAGCATCGGAATGGTTTGAACAATGGTGATTGCTTGGTAAAATTTGCTACTCCTGGTGATGCCTTAGAAGGACTTAAACGTCATAGACAATACATGGGTCAGAGGTTCATAGAAATTAGCCCAACTACAGAGGAACGGTGGATTGAATATGGTGGGCGGGTAGACATGCCAAATGAAATGGATCACTTTTTGTGTGAAGACCGTTCCCCAAGAAGTTCAGGCTACTTTCCTTCAAGGAAGCATTCTCATTCAAGATCACCAAGGAGACAAAGAACACGTTCTCGTTCACCTCCCAGCCAGGAATACTACATACACTTAAGAAATCTATCTACTAATCTGGAGAAGAGAGATTTGAAAGCTTTTTTCCCTGATCTGGATATATGCAGCAAACAAATCAAGCTTCTAATGGATAAACATCAGAGGAGGACTAGAGATGCCTTTGTGATGTTAAGGAGTGAGAGAGATTATCAGGCTGCTTTGCAATGTCATAGAAAGGTTCTTCTCAATCGTTCTGTTTATATTTTTCCGATTTCGAGAAAGTCAATGTTGAAAATAATTGATTCTTGTGAGAGGAAAAGATCACAGGAGAGAGATCATTCTGGGCAGGCCATATCAGAAAAAAGTTATCGGGAAGGTCATTCCGGCCCCAAGACGTGTGTTTATGTAAGGAATTTTCCATTTGATGTGTCAAAAATTGAAGTGCAAAAGTTCTTTGCAAGATTTGATATTGATGAAGATGATATTTACTTGCTCTGTGATGACAAAGGAGTTGGTCTGGGAGAAGCCTTAGTGAGGTTTAAATCTGAAGAACAAGCCATGAAAGCAGAAAATTTAAATCGTCGAAGATTCTTGGGAACAGAGGTATTAATAAGACTTATATCTGAAGAGCAGATGCGGAAGTTTGGTGTAAATATGCCATTCTCTGCACCAAATGAAATGCAGGGTCACTCACATCCATATGACAGAGGTGATCTTTCCCGTCCAGTTGGTTCACCGTCTGGGCCACCACAAGGACCACCTATGCATTCATTTGGTCCCCCTGGGAACTTCAGGCATCCTGAATTTAGGCACCCCCCTGAGGACTTCATGTGCCCTCCTAAGGATTTTAGAGGTCCACCACCCCTCATGGATTTTGGTGGTGAGAGTGAACCTTTTGGCAGGATGGAGTTTGGGAATAATAAAATGGGAAGTTTTCCTGAAGGAAGATTTATGCCGGATCTAAATTTCAGTGGTGGTTCTGAACGTGTTGTTCCTATTCGATTGAAAAATTTACCTTTTAAAGCTACTCCTAATGAGATTCTGGATTTTTTCTATGGCTACAGAGTGATACCAGAGTCAGTTTCTGTACAGTATAACGAACAAGGATTACCTTCGGGTGATGCCATCGTTGCAATGACAAATTATGAGGAAGCTATGGCTGCTATTAATGAACTGAATGATAGGCCAATTGGTCCACGGAAAGTTAAGTTGAGCTTGCTGTAAAGGAGGAAAAGATGCTCTAGAATAAAACATTCTAGATTTGACAGTATTGACAGTTATTTTCACTTCTTTAAGTACTGGAAGATGCAGAAGAAACAGTTTCCATCAACGGTTGTAAATAATATCTAGTTCAGTTGTTTAGCTGTTGGTTGAAATATCTGTATGGTTAAGATATGAGAACTGTATTGTGCCTACTTCTTGTGGCAGAGAAGAACCTAGAAATTCTGGAGGACATTGAATGTCTTACATCAAAGTATAAAAGCATGGAGTTGTAATGTTTTGGTTTGGTTTTTTTTTGGGTTTTTTTTTTTTTTTTTTAGTTTGCTTTAATCCCTTGTCCCATGACTTAGCATCAAATAAAATGTAAGTGCTAGTTGATTGACCACAGAAACGGTTCAAATAGATGAACTTCAGCGCTACCTGCATTAGTAAATAACACTTCTTACTGAGGTTAGTGTAATAAAAAATAACAGATTTTTTTTTTGTGTGTAAACTGTTCAGGTTTTGTTTGATTTCATGTGGTTGCAGGCATTTCCTATTAAAGGAAGAAAAAAAGACCTTCCTGTTCACATTAGCTGTCTTTACAACCTTTTTTTAAAATAAAAAAGAAATTGCCATTAAATGTGTGCCTCACGTTTAAAACTTGTATAGTTAATTATCTCAACTGTTATGCTCAGCATACATGGGTCTTGATGACAATGATGCTGGCTGCTTCCTCTGGAAAGAGGGAACTTAATACAGTTTGTCCAGCAGCAATGAATATGTAGTTTACAAAGGCTGTGAAATCTGTACTAATCAGTTGGATAGGCTTACTTGTTCTTTTTGGTCACTGTAGTACCTTGAGGCAGAAAACGAACCTTGGAAGTAGATCAAGAATTCTGACTTCAGGCTGAGCTTTTGTAGTGGTCTGTGTTTTATCTCCACATGCTTGTAATATGAATATTAACTTGCTAATGATATCTAGATGCATTCCAGGTCAATCTCTGATTAGTTTTAACTAACATCTCTCACTGGTAACCAGGCTGACAACCAACTATGTTATTTTCTTATATAAGAAAATAAATGCTTATGTCAGTATTTAGAATGCATTGATTGGTTTGGTACCAGCATATTAAACTTTAGCAAGAAATAAAAGCTAGCTATTTGAGGAAAAACTGCATCTCCAACAGTCAGTTGTGTGGGTAAGGACTTTGTACCATTGCTGACATTGCAACTGTACAAGATGGTAACTGGAGTACTAAAGAATTTTATATGAAGTTTTAGTCTCTTCTCAAACTAAGACAACAAAGTAACAACTTGGTGATGAAAACTTGTTTTAACCTTTGCTTGTGCAATACCAAAAAAAATCAGTTTCAGCGTAGCTGAGGTTGGAAAGAACCTGGAGGTCCGTAGTCCAACCCCTTTCTCAAAACAGCATCAACTAAAACAGGTTATTCAAGGCCTTGTCTGTTAGATTTTTAGTATCTTTAAGGACAGAGACACTACAGCCTCTCTGGGGAGCCTGTCCAGTGACTGATCACCTTCACTGGTGATCAAAACTTCATTACTTTGTTTATGTAAAGTCATCACCGTTACTAAACTTCCATGTAAACTCTTTAAGTAGAAGCCAAAAAAAAAATAATTTTTTTGTTGTTCTGTAATTTTTAAAAGGCTAGTGTAGCTTCATTTCCTCTACATATTATTTCTCCTCTGTTTTAAGTGCTAGTGAAAAAGCATATTGAGGGAGAATGATAATGCCAAGTCTGTATAAGTAGATTCCTCTGAGGAGAGAAATTTAAATGTGGCCAAATTTTTGAATTCTGAACACCTTTTCTGTGCGGTCTGTTAGGAATTAGTTTCAGAAGCATACTGGTCTGAATCCTCTGAATTTAAATGGAATTAAAATTAAAAATATCCACAACAAATTGGTGCTTTTATTTCATAGTTGCTAAAAAAAGAGATCAAGGAGCCAAAAGACTTGCAGGGAAAATCTAAAATGTGTTACAAGAATCCTCAAAATAGATTTTTCTGACCTAATCATGCTGTTGAAAACTTAATAGTGATTATTTCTGTAAGTCAACATCATCTTTGCTACTAATTCTAGCCTCTTTATTATCAGCTGTTTTGTAAATGTGAATGCAGGTGACCTTTCCAGTTAATCAGCTTTAGATGATTTGTTGGTTTTAAAGTTCTTCTAGCTACTACATAACAGGAGATTTCAAACACTGAAAATAAACCAGTAAACTTTTTACCATGCTTGTAGTCTAGTGTTGGTACACACACATTAATTCTTGTAATTAAAAAAAATTATTTGGAGGCTGGAAGGATAGGGGAATTTAGTAGTTATTTTGCTGGTTAAGTGTGAGATTATGCTTTAGAAAAGAAGTGTTATCTGTTCTCAAGTAAGTTTGAGTCATTGCTGATAAGGTACCATTAATTTTTGGGATGGTAAACTCAACTCCCACCCTCCCCCCCCCAATTGGGATGTGCATGTGTATATATAGGCATTATAATTTTATTCTGCCTAAATGGGTGGTATAGGCACATGGTGTGCTGACAGCATTTCCTGATAATAAGCAGTTTATAACTTTAGATATTTCATGGTTTGTACTTCCAGTATAAAGGATACATCAGTCACAGTCTGTAATTACATGGCTTGAATTACTGCTCTTCCCTTTTAAGCATCATCCATATAGTAAAAGAATAACAAAGGAAATGCTGCAGTATATGGTGTTGACACAGAATACACCTAGTTTCCTTAGTTGTGCTGACTCTGATGGTGCTTTTGCTACCATGTTGTGGCATTCAGGACAGCCATAACATACGGCAATCTGATGAGAACGAGAAGGTAATCCTTAGTCCCAAAGGGATGGGCCAGCATGTTCAACAGTGGCAAAATACTCTTTAGCAAGAATGGATACACACCTGCAGCACTTACACGTCAGTGGTCAAAAATATATATGAATAAATGGAGTACTGTCAGCCTAGCAGTCAGCACTTAATGCCATGAGAAAAATATTTCCAAAAGTATCTTTGGGTAATATTTAACTATGTAATTACATTCTAAATTCTTCTTCAGGCTTTAAAATAAATTCATCAGTGAGTTTTTCATCTGTAGTTTCAAGGTCACAATTTGTCTAGCATGCAAACTTAAGACATCCCATATGCAGGACAAAGTTGCCTAACACCATATTTCTCTTAAGTTTTTCTGGAATTCCTAAAGTCGACTTTTTTTTTTTTTGTGAGGTAGGGAAGAAGGAATTTGAAGCTGCTGAGGATTAAAAAAAAAAAAAGAAAATCTTTCTGTACCCTAGCTAATCTTGTAGTAGGAATTAACCTGAGCACCACTTCCTTTTTTATTCAGAATTCCTTTTTCAGGGCATAGTACAGAAATCATTGCTATTTGCATATATCTGCATTCTGCAAAGGCCTGGTGTAGTCATGAAGTTAACTTCCTGTTTTGTATTATATGACTTTACTGAAATGGTAAAGTGGTGATTGTAATTCTGATGCTGTGATACAAACATTTATTGATGTGCCCTATTTGCTGAAATAGACGGGAATTAGTTACCTAGACACTTAAAGTTTTGGTTATTAGTATTCTACTCCCTGTCAACAGTAGTTCAGTGTCAACAGTATGTAATTCTGGTGTAAAACTGTTTTCTGGGTTTAAAATAGAGGCCTATATTGCGACATTTTAACTTATTTTCATCACATTAATTTTTGGCAAAGCCTGTCAAAACAAGCATGCACTGCATACTTTGCTTCAATGGACAAAGGCAGCATCAGTATTAAAAATGCACTTCCTGGCTTGTTTCCCTAACTGAAACAATATCTGGTTATAACTTAGGATTATTTTCCCAGTTACAAGTTTAAATGGTAGATTTATACATATGTTCTTTCTACAATTAGCAGATACTAAAGCTGGAGACAAACAGTATGGTAGCAGCTTGCTGGCAGATAATTATATGCTATTCAAAAATGAAGATATGTAACCACCATCTCCAAACAGGATAAGAAATGGCACTAAAAATGTGTAATTTCTTGTATATCTGATGGAATTAGTAACTGAATCAACCAGTTAAACACATGAAACTGGAACTATATATAGCATGTCACTAATAGAATAAATGTCAACTATATAAAATATCAACTAATTTTATTATGAAGGCACTTTTATTTAAAAGCAAAGCAGCATTAAAAGCAGATACTGGGCTAGGTACTTAATGTTCATTCTGTATGTGTAAAGGAATCAAGTCATCTTAGTCAAGCCTGAGGAAAATGAGAAGGAGAAAACAATACACTGCACTCTGCCTTCCGCCATCCAAGGTGGGTAACAAAATGAAATGTAACAAGATTGTTGCTGTAATGAATTTCTTAGGTAGTACAGTTACTTTAGGATGTATAAACCTAATTATGATAGGTACAGCTGGAGGACTTACTAAATGCAAGAGGTGTGTAGCTAGAGAATAAGGTAAATATATTGGCAAAGTAACAAGCAAATCCTTATGTTCAGAACTGCTTGTCAGCTCAGTGCAGTTTTGGACACTGTTCATCATGTAAGTTTAAGCAAATGTGACTGCAGTGTAACATCTATGCAAATATAACACAGGATTCTATTTAAATGTTTAATTTTCTAGCTACTGAAATTGTCCATTTTCAGCAGGCTCTGTTCCATTCTTTGAAACTCACGATTTGTTTCTGGCACTCAACACAAATTAGTGACAATTCTTGCTCCTGTTGGAATTTTAAAAATACAGCCTCAGTGAAGCTTTTCATTAACTCACAAAAGCCTTTAAGTAAAGGGAAATCTTTTTTCCCCTAATAAAAAAAAAAACAACAACTCTTAAAACAGTTTTGTTATCTCACTTCCTTAGTAGCATCTAATTCCTCCTCCTCCTCTTCCTCATCTTCATCTTCATCCTCCTCCTCCTCCTCGTCATCTTTTCTTAGCATACTGCTGGAAATCTGATAAAACAAAAATCCATCAAAAGTAAATAAAAGGGTTTGTTCTCCTGAAAGAAAGACTCTTCTCTGTTGGCATTTCCGATCCAAGTACTTGTAGTTTTTTTGTTTAGGGGAAGGGAAGGGAAGTTGTTTATCCCTTAACTCTTCAACTTCTAGTAGCATGCACAATGCCAACACAAAGATACATGGCACAGAATATAAATACAGTAATGATTTTTAAAAGCTAAAAAAATCCCCGTAGTCCTGAAAACTATTATAGGATAGGGAAAACAATGCATTGATCAAATTAATGTTAAAAATCAAAAGGACGCAAGTCAGGTTTTTTCCCTGGGTTTGCTGTTGAGACAGCAGGCTGAAGATAAGTATTAAGGCATACTCTTTTGAAGACATCAAACCTCTTCAGTTAAAATCTCAACACTGTGCTGCTCTAAGCAGTTTTTGAGAATAAATCAGACAAACTTTACTAGAAGAGTCTTGATTCATATATGAACTTCTTTCCCTGCCCATCAGCACTTGCCCTTCAGAATGATACTATAGTCCTTTTTTGGTTCATCAGATGTTAAAAACAAGTGCCAGCTGCCAAGCTTTCATCTCATCTGACACATTCTACCATCTATCTAATTCCTATTGAAGACAGATTCTTCACAGAAGATGCAACATCTACAATTTAAAGTAGAATATATGTATTTTTCTTTCCTCATGAGAAACGGAACATTAAACTCAAAAGAGAGTTATCCAAGTCATCTGGAATGCTTTTGAAAAATGATTTTAGGTTCAGCAGTTCTTTAAGGGCATCTGCAGCTCTAATTTTGGTTATATTTTCTGAGATTTCTCCCATACAGTGATATAATAAAACTTCAGTATTGAAGACAAAACTTGACCCCCCCCCTTTTCTTTTCCCCAAACAACTCCCTATTTTATAAGTCCTTAAATGCTGGTTATTAAATTGACTTCTGAGATTTCATAATTCATACAGCTATGTATGTAACAAAAGTTTTTTTTGTGTGTGCATAAAGCAAACTGCAATCATTGAACTAATGAAAGCAGAAGAATCTTTAGTCTTGATGCTCACAAAGTACATAATTCAGCTTGAAGCACATGATTGCTTACAAATCTCTGAACATAACATAAAATGGAGTTAATTATTGGATGAAGCTGGGTTAACTTGAGTCTAAATGCCTAAACCATCAATCTTTCATTCTATGAAAAAAGGGAAAAGACAATGACACTGATTTGTAATTTGAGATTAAGGAGTGCTGCAGATTGAGCCTGTTAAGGTAGCTTCATTTCAATGGACAGACTGATTTTCCAAGTTTTTTTCTAGTTAAGAGCATCTAAAATTCTTAAGCAGAGCTTCAGTCGTATTTCTGAATAAAAGCTGCCCTTTACCATTTCCTGAAATAAGGGGTGCTAGTTTAGCTTTTGGCAGGTCTTTTTTTCTGCTCACAACTCAAGTACCTCTAAGTACGCCTCTTAAGTACCTCTGATCGTGAGGTTTAATAAGACCAAGTGCAAGGTCCTGCACATGGGTTGGGGCAACCCCCAGTATCAATACAGGCTGGGGGATGAAGGGATTGAGAGCAGCCCTGCTGAGAAGCATTTAAGAGTACTGGTGGATGAAAAGCTGAACGTGAGCCGGCAGCGTGCACTTGCAGCCCAGAAGGCCAACCTCATCCTGGGCTGCATCAAAAGCAGTGCGATAGCAGGTTGAGGAAGGTGATTCTCCCCCTCTACTCTGCCCTGGTGAGACCCCACCTGGAGTACTGTGTCCAGTTCTGGAGCCCCCAACATAAGAAGGATGTGGACCTGTTGGAGAGGGTCCAGAGGAGGGCCACGAAGATGATGAGAGGGCTGGAGCACCTCTCCTGTAAGTACAGGCTGAGAGAGCTGGGGTTGTTCAGTCTGGAGAAGGGAAGGCTCTGGGGAGACTTGATAGCAGCCTTCCAGTACCTAAAGGGGACCTATAAGACAGGGACAAACTTTTTTTACAATGAGGGTGGTGGAACACTGGCACAGGTTGCCCAGAGAGGTGGTGGATGCCCCATCCCTGGAAACATTCAAGGCCAGGTTGGAAGGGGCTCTGAGCAACCTGATCTGGTTGGAGATGTCCCTGCTCCTTGCAAGGGGGGGTTGGACTAGATGATCTTTAAAGGTCCCTTCCAACCCAAACCCTTCTGCTGTAATTAGTTAAATAATGAATCAAATATTATCACTGGTGGCACTGAGGTGGTGGTCAGATGGCTAATCTAAGAACCAAACTGGATCAGAGCAAGGAAAGTGAGAAAGAAATTAGGGAGTTTATCTTATTTTGCCATAAAGCTAGAACATACCAGTACCTGAAAACTTAATTTTTGATTACTTAATGCAAAAAAAAAAAAAAAAAAAAAAA
>WHYT01016916.1:26629-44601 GCA_009806455.1 Tetrax tetrax
ATATATATATATATATATGTAGACAGAAATCAACTAAGTCTGTGAGTCCCCAGTTCTGACGCGTGCTTTCCTGTGAATTTTCATCTTCCTGGTCAGCTTTGTGTTTAAGAAGGTGTTAACGTTAGCTGAAAATTTTCTTAAGTATTTGGGCCTTGCTTTGTGACAGAAGCCTTTTGTCAATGAGAAGAGTTAAAAGGTATTTTTCCTTCACCAGTTCATCCATTCAGTTTTTAACTGTGGGGACTGCATTCTCTTTGTGACTTCCCCTTTGTCAAATTTGATTCAAATTCACCAAAAAAAATTAAAGCGGCATACAGAAGGACTGACGCCACAGAAACCTAGTTTTGCTAACAATAAAAATAAAGATATTTTTGTTAATTTAAAATGAAGTAGAAATTGTCAGTCGTCTTTGAAATTAAAATTTTAAACTAATATTGACAGAAGTATGCTCTGGTCCAATGTTAATATTGACATTACTTTGGGGTCACCTACAGTATTTTCATATTTTTATGGGAGGGTGTCTTTCTTCCTAAAGTCAACAGCAGAGAGTTAGTTCTAAGGAACAGGAGTTCTCACCACCCTAGTAGTTAGTGTGCACATGTGCTAGTGAACACAAAGATCAGATGAAGGAGTGAAAACCCACATAGACTGGATAAAGTTGAGAAGAATCCTGCAGCAGAGGATTTTGAAATGGAACTTCATTCTCTGCTGCACATTATTGAAAAATGTTCCATACTTCCTGTTCTGTGGGCTTTTGGAATGCTACTCCTGTTTTAAAAGTCTTCAGTCTTCTGTTCCGTTATCTGTGAAATCTCTGCACTCGTATACTAGAAGCAAAGTGCAAAATGCTGAAACTTTATCAAAGAATACTTAGTACATTTAAATCTGTTCATGCCCTTGTCTAATACATCTTAAAGCTTTAATTAAGAACACACAGCTAATACCAGCTTTATTATAAACACAGGAAATAAAATTCTCATCATTAGTGTTAGACTCTAAAAAAAAAAGATCAAAAGAAAGCAGACACGCTGAAAGTCTTTCTCAAATTAAAGAAAAAGTATTAATCTCTTTTACAGTGTAAGACACAGATCCTTACCACAGAAGCTTAGAATTTTTCTTTATATGAAAGTACTCAGCTTGATTTTAGCAGGATTATTTCCAGAAATAAAAGCTTCCTCTGTGACTTGCAAAGCTTATTTGCCAGCTGAATGCATTATTATTAGCATTATTAATTAGAATTATTATGTATAATACTTCCGTAAGTTATGTACAGAGATGCCTATTCTGAGTATCCCTAGCCTGCTGTTACCATGATTCATGCTGTGCTTTGTGGGATTTCTCAACCTGTGTTTCTGTCTAAAATATGATAGCCTCAGTCTGATGCTTAATAAGTTTTAACATTTGTTTGTGAATGATTAATTATTGTGTCTCTTCAGGGATACTAGGCCAATTATTTTTTTATGATAACGTATTCTTCACAGGTATTTCTAGTTTATGCCATACGTATGGTAAAAGAATATTACAGCACTTCCTTTGAATATTATGAGTTTCTCAAGGATTAAATAAACAGATTTTCTCAATGATCTGTCTTCTTTTCAGATAAAAGGCCATTCCCAACTGAATATACATCAATGTGTGCAGTACCTGAGACTGAGGGGATAATTGCTTCAAGTTGCCTGACCACTGGGTAATGTTATTTGCAGAGTTACTGGTAGTTCCAGTTCTAAATGAATGTTAAGGAGAGATGAGAAGTATAATTTTCATTTGATAGGGACTGTTTATATATTTGAAAACTTGATCGAATCTATTCTCCAGAAGCTTTGCCAGTATTTGAAATACCAGGTTGAAGAACTTTCTCAGCCTTTGGACAGAGTACAAAAATGCTCTTTGGAGTCTCTAAAACTTGTAGAACAGGTGACGATGCGCCGAGCATCTTTGAATTCAGTTTTCGTAACATTATTTTTTTGAAACATTGACTTGTTTTGAAACATGCTTTGGTTCAATTACTATATAAACATAATGAACAACTCCCATCTGCTCACATCTCTGTACATCCATATTCTTTATTTTTCGTATACCCTTGGGTAGCTTTCCCCCACTTAGCTAGATCCATATCAACAGTTGTGATTTTAAGTATATTCATTTCTTTACTGCAGACCAATGCTCTTTTTGGCTTGTAGTTAAATGAATGGGATTTGAAATCAATCAGGCTCCTTCTCAGAAATTGTTCAGCACTGGTTAGGTCACATTCCTTGTGCTTAATGAGACACTGAACAAGTTAAGCTTGAACAGATTTTTTTTGATCAATAAATACAAAAGAAGAACTAATCTGATAGAAGATTTTTTCCTTATACCCCTTTTTTAAAAAAAAAACAAAACTAAATATCTGAGAGATTCATTTCAAGAACAATTTCTTGTTACTCACAAAATTGATACAGCACTAAGAGCCATTTCATTTTACAGTTAGTTTATTCCACCATTTGTATTCGGCTGCAAGTTTGTAAGGATGAAGCCGTAACCATGCATATAAGCAATACGTACGTTAAAAACAGTGTAACCACTCAGATAGTGAAATGGTAAAATGCATCAGATCATCTGCAGTTTTAGCAAGCAGTTTTCCAGTTGTATTATTGTAGATTTACAGTCACTGTACAGGCATAAGGAACAATGTCTAGAGGTAGCCCTTTTGAAAGAAATTTCTTGTATTTTAGCTTTGAGATTTTCTTTTCACATTATTACATAATATACAGTACTTTTAACAATGAAATCTGTCTGATCTGACTTGGAAGTTGGCCTTGCTTTGAGCGGGAGGTGGGACTGGGTGACCACGAGAGATCTCTTCCAACCAAAATGATTCTGTTATTCTATCGAATTAAATAATCAGCTCTCCTCACATAACTGCAAACAATATAGTTTTCAGAATGCAGTACTTTGAAGTATTTCTTTAACTCATTCTCATCATAAAAAAAACAAAGAAGTAAAAACCAATATTCATTGCAGATTTTTTTAGTATTAATGGGAAACACATGGTGCTTTTCCTAATGTGCAAGAATAATAGGAGAGTAACTGAATAGGAGAGTAACTGAAATGGAATAGCTGTTAAACTGCCTGGTTATTCAATAATCCAAATTATTGCCTAGCCATTTTATATTTTTATATATATATATATGTATAAAGATATGCAAATATCTATATATATGCACATGTATCTCCTCTTTTTGTTAAAGTTAACAATTTTTTTTTAAATTTAGGGTTTGTTTGGAAACAATCATTAACTGCAGCACAACATCAGCACAACGAGAATTTGGTGACCAGGGAATAATAGAAGAGAAAAAAATATGTAGGCTGAGGCATTGTACTTAAAGAAGTAAAATAATTCCCAAGATTACTGCAGTTTGTTTTTGTTTTTGTTTTTTTTTTTTTAATACTCAATATAGGGAGTTCTAGCTCTGCTGATTTGCTGCCAGCAGTATTTTTGCCACTTCAGTATCTGAAAGCTTGGCTGTTAAATAATCAATATTTATTCTTAAATACAGAGAAGCGTTTACTATATTCTCCCTGGAGATTTTCCTGACATACCTTAGAAATCTCTTTGTTAATCAAAACTCTCTGTACTGCTTTTCAAAATTGTTCAGCATACTCGCAGAGAGGAAAGGGACAGAAGAGATGTTTATACTTCCAAACATTTTAAAATTAGCCAGGCAGAATAAGTGCTGCTTAACAGGTAAGAAACTTGAAATTAGCATAAGAAGTTATGATACACCTCTTTTAATGTTCTTCAACTTTTTTCTAATCAAAAACTCAGTCATTCTGAGTATTGATCCAGTGCCAACTGAAGTCCCTGGAAAAATCTCATTTCTATTTTTGTGGAGTACAGACTTAAAAGTATTTAGTTTTTATTCCAAGATTTACTGAGTGGCTCTGCATTTTTTTTTTCTCTTCCTTGCTGTAGGTTAATAAACTGTTTCAGCCTTTCTAGGTGCAATCTGATATTTCGTGGTCTGGTATTAAAAGATTTGCCATTCCTTCAAATTTCACAACTCAAATGAAACATTTCATCTTTTTATCTTTTTTCTGCATAAACAGATTTTGTTTAGGGAAAAAAAAAAAAATTGGATGATATTCTAGACATCTGCCATCAAGAGCAGATTGGTGATTTTATTGTCACACTAATACTAAACTTAACTTTTGTAAAACCTTATTACAAAAAATGTCATTGATACGTGCAGTGTCTATTTCTTTTGTAAAACTGGAAAAAATAAGGATTTTCTGCATAGTCAAAGGAGATGCATGGTGTGTGCTGCCTGTGTGTGCTGCCTGCAAGATTATTTTGTCTATCCAGTTAAATATTTAATTGGGTTTGGGAAAAATCTGGCTTGATTTTAATTATAGGCTTTTTAATAGATATTGGTGTAGCCTATGGAAAAACTCTTTTGACTTCAGTCAAGGTTTATCTTCTTGCCTGTTATTTAGTGTTGTGTAAATAAAAATAATTTCCCATCTATAGATACAGATTTGTTCCAGGTTGTAAATTTGTAACGTTATATGAGTTAACACTTAGACTTGTTTCGTAATTTCTGTGGTGTAGTGCTGAGGCTCCTCAATTATTCCATTTTTATCCCTACTAGACATAGAGTAGATTGCATATGTGGAATTCTCAAATAAGTTATTTATTTAATCAACACCTTTCAGCTCGTTAGTGTGAATCCAGGTTTCCCTTTATTTTTCCTGTCTCGCCCAGATGAAGCTATTCTGTGCTGTTATCTGTCAGTATATGAGCAATGGTGGTGTAAGGAATTAACTGAAAATAGAGCTCACTGAATTGTAGAGGAATACCTCTGTATTAAGGCTGAATGTTGAAGAAACCCACTGACTGATAATTTACCTGATGGTTTTGGGAGGAGAGGAAGCAACAAACTGATTCCTTGACCTTTCTCCAGAATTAGCATAATGAGACGTTCTAGTGGGAAGAGGTTTTTATCATCCAGCACACTCCATCTAACCCATTAGTGCATATCCACTTAGGAATCAGCTAGCCTGCTTGGTCTCCAAGCAAGCACTTTTGTAGAACTGTGTGACAGGCAAGTCGTACAGAGATAACACAGCAAAGAGCCCAACAATCTTCTGAAATGCCTGAGTGACAGACAAGGCTGACATCACCTCGTGACACATGCCTTGACTTCTCTTTGCAACAGGGGAATTTTTAAGGTGAGGAACTTGGCATTCACGGTAAATCGCAGAGAGAAAAGGTCAGAAATGTGTGATTGTATATTTGCTGAATTCGAAAAGCTTTAGTAACTTTAGTGAGATATAAGTTTTACTGACTGCAGTGATCAAGATACCCTGTAAGTCAATCTTGCAGAACTATCCATGAAAGTTACCAGCTGAGGCACAGAGTTTTCCCACCTTCCCTGTACAGTGGTAGTTGATGGATTTTGAAGAAGAAGAAGAAGAAAATCCCTGATGATATTTTATTTAGTTCTTCGAAGGAAAGATACTTCTTTTTTAAAAAAAAAAAAGAGAAGAGGAAGAATTCACGCTAGTTTAGTTGGGTATTTGGCTTATCTTTACATGTGACCAGTGGAGATAATTTTCTTCAGAATCAAGGTTTTGATTAGAGGGGTCTTGCTGGCAAAGCAGATCAGTTGGGAGAGTGTAAAAGCCCATCCTGAATTGTAACATTTTAGTAAATACTCTTCATGGATGGAGAGCCTGATTACTGGAGAGTAAGCGCTTCAGTACAGGAACATTTGCCGCCTTCTTTCCTACTCGCAAGGGCAGAACTCTGGGATTAATCATTCTTAGCCTAAATCCTGTACTTACAGTCTTCTCTTTTAAAACTGTGCTTACATGCCAATCCCAATTGAATTTGCCATGAGTAGGAAAATTTCCTTTGGGAGCTCTTGCTAATTCAAGTGACTCAAACCAGCTCATTCAAAACAATTGTACTGTTTATTCACCCAGAAGAACATAAAAAGGCCTGTTCCTCTGAGAGTTTAACTCTCCCTGTTTTCTGAAAGTTTAGGAAGCTTGTGCTTGACCCAGATACCTTGAGTTGAGAGCTAGGAGACACATCATTTCTCTTTATCCATAAAGTTTGCTGGAAAATGACTATTCATCCTACTCTTCCACCAGTTAGGATTTTTCTGTCTAAAAGATTGATATTTCTGCAAGATATACCACAATCAATTTCTGCCAACTTTGTCAAAAATAGATTAATTTAGTTTGGGAAAATAAATAACGATTGAACAATAAGCAGTCGATTTGAATTTCTTATCAGGATATTTGTTAGCAACCTAAATCTAGAATTAAAGTCTTAAGTGTAGGCTGAAACATCAAAAAACTCTTAGAAGAAGATTTACTGAGATGATGTTTATTTTACTGAAGACAGCAGAGACATGTTTCGGGATATTTTTCAGGTATTTTAATTAGAAACTGCTGAAATATTTCTAGGCATTTTAATTACACCTGTGTCTAATGTAAGGGCTTAGATAGAATCAAATAGAGTAGTCTACTCTTCCCAGTGTTCACTGAGTTTAAAGCCAATTTGCCATGAAGTTCACTGGAGAAATGTAGCGACTGTGTTTTCATATAGAATTGACTTGAACTTCTAAGAAGGAGTCCAGATTTGCTGCCTGTTTTATTAACTTCTCCTCCTATCTTCTCTTTTTTGTTTGCCTTCAGAAAGCCAAGCAAGTGAGATCAAGCTGTTGGTAGGATTTTTACCACTGGTTTCTAAGAAACTAAGGTAAAATCCATTTAAAAGCAGAGCAAAACAAATATTCTACTTTCCAAGGTACCATTAGAGTTGCAACTCTAATTCAAAGTCAGAAAAGATCCGTGGTGTATATGATATACTCCCTGACTACTACTGCAGACTGAGGACTAGGAGGTGTCTCTGTTTTTTTATCCTTGACCCTGCCTGTGGCACAAGGGACTGACACGGGGAAATTAGCTGTTCTGATTGTGACTTGTCTAAAAATGTTTAATGTTGGAGCTTTTTTTTTTTTCCATTTCTTGAATTTGCTGGTCCACAGATTTCCACAGTGGAAGTGAAAGTAAATGTGCTTCACAAATGCCAGAACATGTGCATAAGTGTTCATTCAAGAGTCTGTACTACTTAGGTTATACTCTCTTGACAAGTCAAGATATTCTTCTCTGACAATTTAAGTTTTTCTAATGTTTGAGTCATATTGACAGCATTGTGTCATGCCATTAATCCATCTACTGCTACCACACAACATTTTTGTGCCATCCTTAATATACATTCTTTGAGTTCACTATTACATTTAATTTTTTAATTTTGTTTGACTTTGGGGGACCCTAAAGTGTTACAGTCAAAATATGACTGACAGTACCAAGTTCAAAGTCTTCAAAAATGTTGTTTCTTGTAGTGAGCTCCTTTTTGATCTTGAATAAATTTAGCTCCACCACCTGCTTTTCTTTCTCCTTTTGCCTAAAATCAATGTTATTTAAAAGGCAATGCTTCTGAAATTTGGTAGTGAAAAATAATTTTGGTTTATTATTTAAAAAAAAAAAGGTAAAATAAAAAGACTTATGCTTTGTTTTGTCTTCCACACCCAAGTCTAATGCTAGGTATAGACAAGGAAATGGGATTTCAAAGATGTTGTATCTAGACTTATTTTATGAAAAAGATACGTCCTGTTTTAAGTGGTGAATTTGTTTAGCTTAACTTGATAAAAGCTAGAACTTATGACAAGATGATTTAATGCAACTCTTGCTAACAAGTTGCAGATATTACTAGTGTATCACAACAACATTGCTAGAGGCATTCTGGCATCAGGCTGGACCGATAACTACAATAACTAAAAACAGCTTCTTGACAGCTATTTTATTCTTGAATGCTACTGATTAAAGGGAGAGTGAGTTATTTTTTTTTTCCCAGATATTTTTGTTCATGTGTACTTTTATTTTTGCTCACAAATAGAAAGGTAACTATTTAAAAATTAATAAAAATGAAAACCTTGAAACATATGTCTTGACTAGATGTGAAATGGAATTCTAGATTTTTTTTCTTCTACAGTTAGGCTGTTGCCTCTATTTTGTGATCTGCAGCTCAGGTATACTTCACACTCATTACAGGAATTTTTAGATATTTACCGTATGTCTTTGACCACCTCCTTCAGAAGATATGTATATGATCAAAAAGCTTAGAATTCATATGGGAATAATTATATGTATTGAAATAACAACAATAAAATTACATTTGCTGAATTGAAAATATAATTTTGTCTAGCTTATATGGGACTGGAATCTTATTCCCTTGGATTTTAGAAACCTGTTGCACTTAACCACAAATGCTATGCAAAACCTTCAATTTCAGCCGGAAATAGAAGTATCAACTGAATTTTAAACTGTACTTTATCCTTTCTCAGTTCTATTCAGTTCATTGACAACATCCAACGTTTTGTCCTGTAAGCAAAGAATTCGAAACTGTCTAAAACTTTTACCTTTACTTATCATCAAGTGTTCACAGAGAATACTTTCTGAAAAGTGCTGTTAAGTTTGTATGCTTTGTACTAGGTTTTCAAATTATAGCGGCATTATGCATCAATGTGATGCTGAATTTTACACATTGAAAGTGCTGTACTTTTTTTTTTTTTTGCTTTTTTGTTTTACACATCTTGTGTACAGGCAAATGTGAGGGAGAGATTTGTTTAAAATGAGATGGAGGTTTGCTCTCTGCCAGAGCTTGAAGCCTTGAAGCTCGAAGCTTGAAGTCCTGAGATTCCTGAGAGGAGGATTTGTTCTGCATATTCCTCTCATCCCCTGAATGGCAGAGATGGGTAAGTAGTCACTTTCAGGAGCGTGCCTGTGTAGACATCTGTTATTCGTGGTGATACAGCCCATGCTCCTGCTGAGCTGGAACAGTAGGCAATACAGGTACAACATTGTTCTACATATATTAAACATTTTGAAGTGTTGCTTTCACGTGCTAGAGCTGTTTCCTGAAACTGAGCACAATTGCTTTTGATCACTGCTATGTATGTGTAGTTTGTGATTCAGATGCCTAAGCGTGGGTAACTATTGCTGTTCCGGACACACTAATGTAACCATGACATCCATAGTAGCCAAGGCAGAAACGTAATGGGTGAATCGTACTATTCTAGAGCAACAACTGGAGAACAGATAGGATACTTGTGCATCTAAGGTGTCACTAGGTGCCTTCCTTAGTTATCTGAGTTATTCCTGAAAACTCGTTCAGAAATAGCTCAGGAATCTTCATGAGACAGGTCTGTGAAATACTAGTTGCTGTAGTTTTACTAGTTGCCGTAGTGGAGTGAAATGCAAAAATTACTTAAAATTGCTATACAGCAATGGCAATCTATGTATTAGGAAAGTCTATCAGGAAATTAAGTTAGAGAGGGATTTTTTAGTTTTAAAATAATTTCCTCAGGAAACATTGTAGCTAATGCATGATAACTTTTATGTTGATGTGCCTCATTTTCAAGCTGCCAAGACTTTGTTTTCAATTGTACAGACGCTAGTAATTGCAGGTTATGCAGTTCCAGATGTTGCATCAGTAGTCACAAGATTTAAAGATAACTCTTGATATTGTCAGAGAGCTTAACCATCTTTGTTTTCCATTCTCATTACTATTTATATATACGTGAAATGTCCTATTTCAATATAGTGCCTCAAATATATATTTTGAAGTTTAATATATGTCTTAATTACAAAACCAAATGCAGAAGATATGTCAATTTTGTGGCATGAAAAAAAAATATAATGAAATGGACTCTTTACTTGTACTCTTGACTTACCCATTCAGGCATTTTAACTGGCAGACTCCTCCTAATCCCCTGACAGCACCTGGAGGGATGCTGGTAGAACACCAAAGGGATGGTGGGAAGCTATGACATATGACACTGGGGCAAGATCTGAACTCAGACAAATGAAATCTGTCAGCCAGCTCCTCAAAGGCTGCCACAGTTCTTATCACTGCTCGGTTGAGCTGGCTTGATACACAGACTTACTGTATTATTCAGCTGGTTTGATTTTCCTTTTTATGACAACCTTACCCTGGAGACCATCCATCTCTTTGCAGTGCTGGAGAATGACTATAACTGAATGATATTTCAATATAATTTATAATCCTGTAGTGTAAACAGAAGTGATGGTTGCTTCTAACCACTGTGAAGAATTCTAATAGGTGCATTTGGACTCTTGTTTTCTTGGAGGGTTAGAAATACTCTGGAATTGTGAGATTTTTAATAGCTTAGCTTAATAAGTCTTATAGCAGAAAAGCTGTGAAAAACCCCGAAAAACGCAGGAAATTTTTCTGAATGGCACAGCCAGTTAATGATGCATGTGAATAACTACAGCTGCAACAAATTATTTGCCAAAAATTTAGGTAGTAGTTATTATTACCAGCTTTCTGGATAATGTCCTGGAATGAAAAGCTGAGTAGTGAAAAGTTGGTCTCAAGTGAAATATCTGAATCTGAAAGCAGTGCAACTAAATTTGGATTCCAAAATCCACACTTGAAATAAAAGCTCTAACAAAAATTTAAGGTGAAATTACTGTCTTGTGTGACAAGCTTAAGCTTGTATTTTAGTCTCCTTTGCATCAGGAAAAGGTGAGGGTAAGTATTAATAAACTCCTTAGGAAAGCACTCCCAACAGTACATTTATTCGATCTCATGGATTTGAACAAACAGGATTTGTCCTAGATGAAGACATGGTTTGCCATTTCCTTAGTATTTGCATTTTTACTTTGAAAGGACAGTCTTGTAGAAATATTCTTCTCCCTGCAAAAGCTACAAAATGAGATATTATTGAAAATAAATACTTTCCTGTGATTGCTGGTAATTTATTTATATCATTAGATGTTAATCTAGGTCATCTAGATTTTTTTCTCATTTTTTGTGGAGCATGGGGTATTTCTGAATGGCACACTAAGAGAAGTGATATCTGTTTGTGGTCAGTAAGTCCTTACCTGACCTAAAGAACCCTATTTACACTTTGTATTAATGAAGTTACTAATTAGTTTTTTATATGGTTTATGTTGTCAGATACATTAAATGCAGTTAGTCAATTACAAGAAAAATTCTTAAGACTGAAGATTAGAAAGAAACAGATTGATTTAGCTGGAGGTGAGGGAGTAGGGGGCTTGTTTTATCTTTAATATGGCAATGTGTGAAAGTGAAAACAGAGACAAAGTCAGACTGGCTAGAATCTCAGTAATGATTCTAATCAATTAATCTAATCTAATCTAATGAAGTACAATGCATATGGTTTTTATAGTAGAATCACCATGCCTCCTTTTTTTAAGGAGCTTGTTACATTTAATTATGTTTTAGTTAAAAACTGTGCTAAAGTGAAAATAAATTAGTGGTGAGATTGCTTTTCTGAATATTCATTCAAAACCAATCAGTGGATTTATTTCAGTCTACAGAACATATCACAATGGAATTTAGTCACTGGTCTCCATGACCGATGTCAGATTCCGTTCACCGTGGCGTTGTTAGGCAGTACAAAACAAAGGTGTACAAGCCCATCTTTGTTTTTGTAACTAGTAAAATCTGGCAGAAATTTTACACATTATAAAGGTGCTGGTTGCAACAGTGGAATTAAGAACTGAGATTCTCACCATTGTTTTCACTCTCCCTAGCACACTCAGGGACACTGTCCAAAATGGCCCTTGCAAATGTGTTTGTTGTTGTATTTTACCAAAACTGTTTAGAAACTCAGTCTTCAGTGAAATACATAGATATTCCGTTTCCAAGATGACAACAGATGAAAAGCAATGATAATACTGTTGATGAAAAAAAAACCCAAAAACATTCTTACTTCGCTTTCTACAAGTTCTCAGTATTAACTATTTGTTTCATTTTACCCTTCTGATGGCTAATGTACATTCCAGTAATTACCAAATGTACTTCACAGTTGGGTTCCACTGAAACCAATGGAAACAAAACTTGTGTTTGGCATGTTGCAGGTATTCTGAACGTATCATCGCTGCATCTTCAAGAGAGATAGAAGTCTGGAGCTAAGTAAGAGAATAACATCAAATTTTTAAGGGAAGACGTCTCTTCCCTTAGTCCTTTGTGATTTTGGGGAGTTATGCCTAAATGGTAAGTCACCTGAAGCATAGAATGATAAAGTATTGTTCAAATTAGCTTTTATTTGTAAAACAGTAATTTAGCTTCTGCATGAAGGTAGTTCTTCATTCCATCCCCTAACTCTCACAGTCCCTTTACCTTTTGCTTTTGATCATTTTTGTACATCTGAGCTTGATAAAGCTTCAAGGAAAAAATTGGTGAGCACACCTGAGCAAGGTAAGGAATAAACAGATTTGGCATTAATGGCTTCCCTTGTTAAATGTTTTAAGAAATCTTTACGTTTTTGCTCCAATATTGTTAGATTGTATATGCAATAAGACATTTATGGTATGAAATGGTCATTCATATGTCAGTGACATTATTTTGTACTTGTTTGGATAGATACATATTTTTAAAAGAACTGTGAAGCACTGTAATGTCTATGCATTAATTTGATAAGGATTTAACTTCACATCACATGTGACACCTAATTCAGTTTACACATTTTGGGTTGTAACTCCTTGGTATATTGCAAGAGCAGGCTCCAGAACTGATTTTTCATTTAAGGAAATAGGATGTATTATACTTTTCTGTCATCTAAAACAGATGACCTGTTTATGTGATTGAGGATTAGTTTCTATGGAGTGTCCTCAGTTAATACTCGCGTAGTAAGTTCTATGAGTCTGTAAACCCAGGGGACCCCAGCTGACTGAGCATATACCAGAACAAATCAGTTTAACTGAGACTAGAATTTGCTCCGCTTGACCTGAAGTGATTGATCTCGAGAAAATACAGATACACGTATAACTGCCATACAATAAATATGGAGATCAGAAGAGATAATAACACAATCCGTTTCTTCTAATTGGAAGAAGCAAACGATGTTATATTATGGATTTATTTATATTACACCTTTCTAGAACAGGAAAAATAAGAAAAATAGAAGCCTCTTCCACCTCAAGTTTCTGTTCAACTTAGAGCTTACCACAGAAGGGCTATGTCTGGGTAGGGGTTAGAGTAGAAGTGCTGTGTGAGAGAAAGGGATGCTGTGAAGATTAACTCAGGAATGAAGGAGTTGGTGTGTGTTGTTGGGCAGTGGAAGTCAGTAGCATTCATCTGTTGTTAAATAGTTTACTGCTTAAGAGACTTCTTTAGAAAGGACAGTGTCAAGTCATATTGAATTGATCCATTTCCCTTCTTCACCTCTACACCCAAAGGGTATCCCTAGCAAAGGATAATAGTGGAGTGCCTATCCCAGGAATATCTTGGGGAAAAAACATCAGACTATGGCTTGAAAAAACGACAGAGACCCAAGGAGAAAATTATAGACCTAACTGAGGAAAACAGATGCAATGTATCTTCAGAGCAGGGTGGTGCTCGTCTTAAGCAAATGCAGTGTGAAGGAACTGTAATGTTGACAAAGATGCACAAGTCATGTTTAAAAAAAAAAAGGATTGCCTTCTGTAAAATAAGCATAATAACACACAAGTGTGCTTGCTCTGGGTTGGAAGAGCTTGTCCAGAAGCACTTCCTTAAGAATGACAGGGTCCTAACATATGACTTGTTTCTAGCAATTGTCAGAACTATCTTTTAATTACTTTGTGTTCAGAATGATTCACCTCAGAGTGGGATGTGCATCAGCTTAGAAAAATACTATCTTCAGATGTTGTAAGAGTAGCCTTCCCTAGACTATACCCATTTGCTGTTGAGCAGTTTTAATATTTACTTGTGCCAGTGAGTGATGGCATTTTTTTTTCTCTGTTTACCTCTAGGCCAGACCAATCAACATAATGATCCTTCCCATGAATTCAGTTATCCATCCTTTTTAACTAGATAGCATAAATAACAGGAGCTGGATTTAATGTTTATATAATGTTAATTATCAAACAATTAAAAATAACTTCTAGCATGTGATTTAATGGAGTTTTGTTTTACCATCATTGGTTAAGCTTAACAATATTTTTTAAGTATACCATATAAAATTCTTTAACGAAGCAGCCTACTCTTCAATGTTTTATTTTTCTTTTTAATAATATAGTTACATGTGTAAAGTACAAAGAGAGGCAATGTACAAAGGCTGTAACTGAAACAGAAGTGTACAATATAGCTCAATAGTAATCCTATTAAGTAATTCTATTTGCTGATGCAATACAAGGCAAGTCAAGAATACATAGTCTTTTTTGTACACATGTCAATGGCTCTATAATTCAAATGCTGACAGTTGGCATTGTTCTCTGACTGGCAAACAAAGCAACTATTTCAGTGTTTGATCCATTTTTTATTGTGACTGTGTAAAATGACATACTGCATCAAGCATTTACAAAAAAAAAAATAACAGGGGAAAAGAATTTTCTATTCTGTGTTCAAATGAGCTAACAACTGCTGGCACATTCACATTTAGCAAAGGCTAATCAACAAACAACATAAAAAAAGAACTAGAATACCCTCTCTTGGCAGGATCCGTTCTTTTTCTCTGACCAAAGGTGAGAGGTGTCTATGTTTTCTAAATCCGTTGCTTGATCTTGATTTTGTTAGCACAAGCAGCCCACAAAGCAACATATTTCTTGGAAGACCCCATTTCAAGCGCTTTGCCACTGGGCTCTTCTCAAATGTTAGAGCACTCCTGTGTCGCTTAGCTCATGCATTAGAGGAGACTAATTACTAAAGCTCCTAAATGTCTTGTTTCTCTGGTTTTAGAAGACTAAAACACTGTAAGAGAGACTCCTGGGGAAAGGAAGATCATTGCATATTACAAGGTGATGTTTCAACATCACTTACAGTAGGTTATGCTCTGATGCTAGTCAGGTTCTGAAACATTAACTCACTGAGGCAAACTAGACAGACCTCTTGATTGTTTGACATTTATATGTATTTGGATGGCAAAGCTCAGTTGTTAGTAACTGTTACGTGCTCATGCATTTGTCTGGAGTGTAAATCTTTACAGTCTTCCTACAAGGCTTTTCTTAATTTTATGCTTGATTTTTTTTTTTTTTTTCTGAATTCAGTCAGTCCCAGCAACATGCAGAGCTCAGCAAAATCAGTTTCAGAGGGAAAATAAATAGTTGGTAAAGCAGAGGCAAAATCAACAAGACTGACCATTCCCTAAAGAAGCTGGCTTGGGTCCAATCTTTTCTCTTACTCTGCCTGAGACCAATTTTTGAACCAACAATAAAATGCAATCAGTATTTCTTCCACTGTTAGTTTGAGAATTTAGCTTCTGTTTTTTTTTGCTTTTCAAAGAAGTCCCTGAAACAAAGATGTCTTATTTCAGATTACAAATCAAAATAAATGAAACTTCTCAAGTTCTAGAATTGCTGAGGAAAAAGTGGCAAGTTTTAGTTTTAATTTGATCTGCATAATTTTTCTTTATTTTTATTGCCCGGTTCAGTAGCTGAATCAAAAAATAAATTATTCAAACAGTTCTAATAATACTCTCCTTCAGAACAAAGATTAAGCCATACTGTTCCCTAAAGAGGTACTAATAACTGTGCTGACCTGGAATGGTAGTAAGCCTGTCAGCACATAGGCAGAAATTAGGTATATAGTATGTTTCATTAGAGAAAATAATATTTTAAAGGTATCCATGCCTCTGGCTGATTTGTCTGGAGAAGAAGAAAATCTGTATGAAAATAAAAGCATTTGTATTGCTTATCTACCAGAACTTGGCAAAGTGAAAACCTATGTATTTAGTCTTTTCCATAAAAATCCACATACTGTAAAACACCTCTTCTGAGGAAAATTGTTTCCATCTTATCTAGGAGGGCTGGTTCATTCTTGCATGAACATTCTGTACCCGTGAATAAGCAGAAGATACTGGAGCCTCACGTGGCATCCTAGTATTGTGTGCAGAACAAAAAAAATAAGTCCAATTTTATGTCAGGTTTCAGGAGCCTTTTTCTACACCATTTTATTGATACGTTATGATAGCTTTATCTCTGAAACATATCTGAAACAGTTAAATAATGTTATATGTATGGAAGACTATGATGTGAAGGGCTGTTCTTACATAGGTTGCTGTAGGGAGAACATTGAGCATGTCAGGAATATTTGAGAGAAGGACAGGACTGTAGGGCCAGAACATTCTAGTCCAGGAAACAGAGAGAGAGGCAGATACGCTGAGATATGGGAGATAACTGGACCTCCATACTGGCTGTAGCCTAACGTATAGCAGTGTAATACAGATAGGATCGTGGGAGTTGTGGTCAAATATATCAGTTCCTAACCCCGTTCCCTGAGAAAACCATGAAAGATACTGTGTGTTCATACTCCATCTCAGCACACTTCAGTATTAAAGTGTAAGGGAATGTTTCTGATACGCTGGTATTCCAAACTGAGCCAAAGCAGTGACCATTAACCTGGACAGCAGCAAGATACTGTTGATCTCCACGCACAGAAGCTTCCATCTCTTGTGGTCACAAAAAGCAGCGCCTTAGGAACAGGTGAGTAGTGTCTTGCTGGTCTCCCTTTTGGATTTCAGTTTCCTTCAGCGATGAACATTTCCTTTCTCCATGTGCAAGCATGAAGTCTTTCCATTTTAATTTTCTCCTGCAAGCCTTTATGTAATGTAACACTGAGCAACTTTTCACAGTTGAAAAAGCATTAGAAAATTCGTACAGCTACACTCAACACAGGGCACTGCCACTGGCACTAACTGAGGATCTGAGAAAGGGTAGCAATTTTATAGTCTAACCCAACCAAAACACCATGTATTCTGTAAACCTTCATTCTTACAGAGCTTTACTGTTTCCAGATCTGAAGGCTGACATAAGTTACCTTGGACATCACAGCTCCAGATAAAGTTGGACTGACAAGCAACCAACAGGTTTTATTTCCTCTCTACCCCATCATAAAAGTCTCTGTTGCCTGAGACCATGAATTAGTTCTGTCCTCTTTTTCTCTCTTCAGATTTTAAATTCTTGAGGCAGGGATCATCCCTTTCTCTAGTCCTCTTCTCTTCCCTCTCCTTTCCTCCCCAAAACTGAGAACACTGTCAGAACATTAAAAAAAAAAGTGAGAAGAAAGAATGCAGTGGCAAATATTCCCTTTTCAAATAGAATCATTATCATAGCACAGTTATCCTTCAGCTACTAGCAGCTGCAAATAGAACAGGGAGATGTTAGTGTTCACTTCTACTGATCTCATTATACAAACCACTAAGAGGAGCAAGGGAATACATTTGGAGAGCTTTCATGTGGTTAAAGCGACAGGGGAAATTCGTTCTTTGATATCCCCTTGTTCAGTGTATCTGCTTCACTTTGTGCCTGCCCCTCAAAAGGCAAGGTTGTAAAAATATTAGAGGATTGTTGAAAGGGATTGGAAAAATGAAAAAAGACTCTAATTAAAAGGACAAAAATATACTTGGAAAGTGTTTCTCAGTGTTTTTAAGTTCAAAACCAGACCACCTATCCAAATATTCTTATTAAAAGTCAGATTCAATTTTCATGCAGAGAGCTTGATACCAGGTTTCTATCTTGTATTCTACAAATACTTATTTGATTTCTGAATTACCAAGGTGGCCTGCAACAACTGATTGATATGTGTGTTTGTGACCTGATGGTCTTGGTAGGGAAAAGTTAGCATCCTGAGTTGTTAAATTGGTAATGAAAGATCAGAGGTGAAGATATTTGTCCAAATTGCCTGGAGTGCAAGGCACAGTCCCTGTCTTTGGATTTCCATGTCATCCATTAAACATAAACCCGATGTTCTTTCCTTCAGCTTTTTTTTTTATTTTTTTTTATTTTTTTTATTTTTTTTTTAATTTTTCATTTGAACCCTGTAGTCTCTGTGCCTTGCTTGACTCGCTCTTCTGTTGGCAGGACCGGAATATTATGTAAGAATTGTAGAAAATTTAGGATGGAAAGCAAAGTTGATACTACACAAACTTTTTTTTTTTTTTTTTTTTTTTTTT
>WHYT01016916.1:44621-54927 GCA_009806455.1 Tetrax tetrax
TTCAGAGTATGACACTGTATATACCATAGTCTAGAAAGATGAAATGTAGCCCTTTACATTTCACGCTACTAAAGAAATGGTGGTTTTGTTTTTTTTTTTTTTCTTCTTTCTCCATTAGAAACTTTAGCTTGTTAAGTCCCTCCATAGCTGATTCTTGCTCTCCAGAGTATTCATCTGCATAGTGCTTACTTCTACAGTGTTTCCAACCTAGGGGGATATACTTAAATCTGACAGTAGAAGGAGATGCATACATGACCACTTTGATGGGAACAGCAAGTTATCATCATAAATAGCTATGTGGTTCCCTTAAGAATTTAATTAGTCATTTCACTTGAATTGTTCACTTGGAAAAAGACTGGGTAGCTTTTAATCTAATTAGGCTATTAGCTAGTAGTAGGAGATTAACATCTCCAACTAGAAAGTGAACGTTATATTTCAGTCAATAGAGGTACTAGTCTTTGAGGAAGTACACATGGTTTCACAGTGCGCCCCATACCCATTAAAACAGAGTAATAAAAAAAAAACCAAACCCAAAGCCTGAGGTTAAGATATGCTCTATGGAATTTTGCGACGTGTTGTAAAACTGAATGTAAAATTGAATGAAGAACTTTACAGAAGAAGGAACTGGCCTGTAAAGATAAGAATTAAATATATATGTAGAAGAAAATAATACAAATTGAATATATTAAAAAATATATTTTTTTATGCATTACCTGAAAAAATGTACTCTAAATAAAGTATAGCTGTCAGCTCTCACATGATAAAAATAAGTACATCTACTTGAAAATTCTGTAATGAATAGAATAATGAGGCTATATTTTAATTTTACTAAATTATTGGGAATAGATTTAAAGATTTATTTCACAGAACAAAAGCATTTAAGCAGGAGTATATATTACAGTTATGCGTCAGTGATAGTAACACTGGGACTTCAGTCTGCATTACTACAATGATTAATTAAAGGCCTTGTTCAGGATGAGTGAACATCATTATTGTTTTTAAATAGGAAAGGCAGATAACCATTACTGATTACTCCTCAATTCCCAGTCTCACTTTTTAAAGACTAAAGAATACTAAAGTAGGTTGTATAGTTTTCATGAAGCTATAAATGGAGCCAAGAATAATATGATTAATATGCAACACATTTAAAGTAAAGAGTGAGAACTGGATTAGTTTAAAAATTAAAGTTACAGAAATGCTGCACTGCTGTAAGTGCAAACAATACTGCTATTTTTATTAATAAGGTAAAAGAAATGTAGGCTATAACTTTCATTTAAACAGGTTTTTTTGTAATTGCACGAAAATTTTGAGGATGCATTCACAGATGCAGCAGCATGATTTAAAGCATATGTGTAAACAAAAGCTAACTACCTTGCCTTAAAAAAATACATAGAAATTCTGTAATTTTGGGTAATTTAAATATATCAATAAGAATCCTGAAATACAAACTTGTCTACTAATTAACTGACAATTAAAAATTACACACATTGTTTAAAATAAAAATTACTGAGAAATGATGTCGTTGACTTGTCTGAAATCAGGAATTACAGCCATAACAAGTTTACACTAAGGCCCAGCGGGCAAAATAATTTCTAGGGTAGATTTCTGGTGAGATAGGAAAGCAAAGCTCCAATAAAATTTCTTATATTCGTCTTGCAGAGGACACTTTATTTTGCACATATGAGTGGTTGTCTTTAGTTTCTAGGTAAGAGAACAGAGAGTAGATTTCTTAGCTCAGTCAGCCGTATAAGCAGCTGCAAATTGTGCCAGCCTTACAGTACAAGAAACAATACATGTGCTATGCACAAAACTTTTAATCCCATGATGTCCAGAATGGAACGAGGAACTAGGACGTATTGTATAAGCACCTATGCAGTTGCAGTGTTTAGAAATTAATATTATGGAATAGAATTCAATTTGGTCAAGACAAAGCTGATAGATTCAACCATTAGAGAAATTAGAAAGCTAGGAAAATTTACACTCTCTGTTGTGGGAGGCTTCATACAGAGCTGTAGGGTCTTGCTCAAAATCTGTAGTCACAACTGCTTTCCTGAAGAACGTATTTATCCCCTTCTTTCAGGGAAGAAATGTGGAGAAGGTAATAGTCTGAGCTTAATCAGAGCATCAGACACCTTAAATATGATCACTAAGGAAGAATAATTGCAATCTTTTATTCTTCTCTGGTAGTTCATTGATAGCGTGCCTTCGAACACCAACTTCATTGTTCAAGATCTCAGCCTCTCTAAGTGCTCTGATTGAGTAATGTAATTAAGTATATAACAAATGTCCTGCTGTATCCATCCACCTGAGTCTTTCATCATGTTCTTCTACAAAGTCATGATTTCTTTCTGGCACAAAGATCCTAAATAGGACAGGGAGGGGTGGTGTGGTTGTGTGTAACAGCTACAGAGGGAGTTGCTCCCAATGGGCCCTGCACCGAAAGGATTCCAAATAAAAGAAGTGCTTTGCTTGGCTCCAGCCATTTTTGCATTATGAAAAGGAATGGAAGGAGCGCGTGTCCTTGTAATGTGACAAGAGAAAGAGTATAGCTCTCCTCTTCACACCATCCTCTATGGACAGACTTCCAAACAAATGACAAAAGCATGGGAGGTCAGAGTTATTTCTACTTATTATAGTGTCGATTTAGAGACATCTGTAAGTCAGAAAAATGCTTTCTGAATGAATCCATTTAAAGCACACATGATCTGAAAAGATGACATCTCTGTTATGGGAAATGCATGCAGCAATAACAAAACCTCTCAAATCATCTTTTAAACAAAGAAATGTTTTAAGACGACTTTTTGGGCACATGTTATAAAGAACAGAAAATAACCTTTGTGGTTCTCACAGGACCATTATATTCTATTATCTGTCCTTCAGAAATAATAAAGTGCAGCTGAGCTGAAGCATCTTGCGTAACAGTCTCAGTGACTGAGAATTCAAATAGAGATGCAAGCAAACAAAACTTCAACAGACATAAGTTCACAAATAAGTAGAAAATAGGCAAATAATAGAAGTAATGTGTGCTCTGCTAAACAACAAATGTCAGGCAACATAATGAAGGAAAGACGGAGGATTCTGATGGTAAAAAGATTCTTCTAGTAGCACATAACAAATTATGAAAAAGTATGTAAATCAGAGCAACCAATAATTGATCCAAGATAACATTTTTTGAAAAACCCTTGGCATTCAAGATCCTTCTTGGGTACTCAGAATTTCTACAAATATAATTGGAAGTGAAACTGTGAGGTTGCCATTTTGATGTTCTCTCTCATTCCTTCAAATGGAAAAGACTTGCTTCCTTCAGCAATACTGAAGTACAACTTCCTGAAAACACTATGGTCTATGGAGAATATTGAATATGGAGAAAAATACAGAAATGTATCACATAGAAGCATGAAAAGTTTCATATATATGGTGTGGTACAAGAAAGTTCTTTTCTGTTCATGAAGGACATTCATTATAAATTTTATACAATAGCTAAGGGTTAATCTCAGAGAATAAACCACACTTGTGTTGGCTACAAATTTGGAAATGTCCTGGTTCTGGCTGGGATCAAGTTAATTTTCACCTGAGCTGGGAGAGGAGCTGGAGCTGGTGGCCCCTGTTGCTGGGGGACACAGCTGGGATGGGTTACTAATTAGCCAGCAGCTGGAACAGCTTCCCCAAATGAGCCCAAGGGCTGTTCCACACCCTGTGAGGGCTGCTCAGGGTATAAAGTGGGGAGGGTGCTGAGGGGTAGGTTTTGTTACCTTGGAAGGAGCTGGGCGTCAGGATCCACTGTGAGTTACTGTGCTGTAAATTACATGCTCAAGTGTGTTCCGTTATTGTTTTCAGTCTTTATTTTCATTTCCTCTGTTCTCTTAAGCTGTTTTTGTCTCAGCCTGTGAGTTTTGCTTTCTTTTCTTTCCAGATTCTCCTCCCCATCTCATTGGGAGAGTGGTGAGGGGGAGAGCGAGTGAGCGAGCTGCTGTGGTACTTTAGCTGCTAAGTGGGGCTAAACCATGACAGGCAGGCAGATGCAGTTACTGTCCAGTTCCTTTGGTTAATAGATATGAACACAGAGCTGAATTAGAAATTGATGCAGGCAGCTGTTTTAGGTGAAGGACCGTGGTCTGTTTTCTGGCTGATTTGTGTGAAGGCGTGGTTACTACGGACCTGTGAGATAACAATGAATTTTGACCCTTTTTCAAGTTTCTTGGGAAATTAAATTAATTTTGTAGATTCTGTGTGTAGTCTGTTGCCTATCTGAGAAAGACTGAGTATTACTTGTGTTTTTGTGTGACATGACTCAAAAAATAATCCTGATATTTAAATACATGAAAGTAATGTGGTTTTCTAACTTATCTCCTGATTAGGAGATCCACATTTAGATTCTGTGTCTGCTCTGTCAAAACTTCTTTACAATGAATGAGTTCCTAATTCTCTGTTGTACATATTTGTTCAAGGCCAGGCTGGACGAGACTCTGAGCAACCTGATCTGGTTGGGAGATGTCCCTGCTCACTGCAGGGGTGTTGCACTATGTGACTTTTAAAGGTTCTTCACAACACAAACCGTTCTATGATATAAGGTTATGAATCTTTATGAAAGTTTATGGTGTATTTTTGGCTTTTTATTACAAATATTTGACAGTTATACGTAAGTGGGTTATTCACTGTCCAGTGAAGTCATGATTACTGTGCTGTTTATTTTTCTAGGCATAGAATCAGGTTTAGATCTTTGTTTTGTTTTGTTTTTTCCCTAGGTGTTTCATATCAGATTACTTGAGTCTGTTCTCTCTTATGATACGGTCATTCTCTCCAAGGTGAATTTTCATTGCCACCATAGTAGAAACTTATAAAATTTGGAGAAATTATACATGCTCAGCTCCATCCCCTGATATGTTGTTTTTGCACACCACGAGTATATTGCTTTCAAGCAATAAAGGAATTGAAGACATAATCCTGAAAGAGTATGTCCGTTCCTTAAGTATGCAAAACTGTTGTTGTTAGTGGCATACTTATATTGGCAAGAATGTTAGGTCTGTATCACTGTAATAGGTAGAACTGTCATACTAGCCAGTTGTATTTTGTGATCACTGAAGTATACTGTTCTGCACGTGCATAGAATTCTGTTAAACAAAATAACTAAGCAATGAGAATTCTGTGGCTTGAAAGAAATAGTAAGAATAGCAAGGTGATTCTTGCCAACTCTAGACCTCTTGCAGCAGTTTTCTTTTGAATGGCTTGCCATGGCAAAAAAAAAAAAAAAAATTTTTTTTTTTCTTATTTAGCATCATGGATTTGTTAATTAGATCATCTTTCATACAAAGTACATCTTTTTACTTGAGATGGACAAGCACACAAGGGTCTTGATCTGAACAACTCTGTCCACTTATTTGAGTAGAAGTTAGAACATTCCCTCACACTGACAATTTTCAACGCAAGGTGAACATAATCTGCGATTTAAGCATTGTATCATTTATCTCCAGCAGCATTAAAAAGAGATTTCCCATTAGACTCCAGGATGCTGCCTGTCACGTACAAAGCTTTTTTGATTAAGAACTCTAATGGGAGATGATTTTTTTTTTTTTTTTTTAGCTTTATATGCAAGTCTTTTCCATTTTATTATCAGAAGAGTAGGACGTTCAGGAATTTTTTTTTAGATTTCTTCAGCCATGAAACAAGTTCATATTCTGTTGGCACATCAATCAATTATGTAAAGAAAGAAAAAGTCAAATAGAATAGATGAAATAGCTGAAAACTGTAAATTTAACGCTAGTTAGCTCAGTGACGTTAGCTGACTGTACATGGTATCTTTTATATGTAACCTATATAACACCTGTATGTTAGTTTATACATGTTTTTATATATATAAGACTCCAACGAGAGTCCTTGCTCCTCCCAATTCTTCCTGCCTTTAAATGAGGAGCATCCAGCAGAGCCTGGAAAGATAATGGAAATGTTCAATGCCTTTGTGTAAAAATTCGTAAATATCTCCTGAAATAAGGAAGTGGTTAGTGTATCATTATCGTCAATTTCAAAGTGAAATACTGTATGAAAAATAAACACTTACATTTAAGTATTTCTTCACTGCTTCCTCAAAACAGCGTTTTTCGCTATTTCTGTACAGTGTTTTTGCATTAAATACTTAATTTTGGGGGTAACTGATGCATTTCAGGCTGCTCCAAGGTGTTTTTGTTTTGTTTTGTTTCTTTTTCTTACCACTGTCTTTTCTCTCTCTGTCTTCCATCCTCAGGATCTGTTAAGAGTCAACCAAACTACTCTCTATTTTTGAGAGTTTGTATACAGAACTGGAACATCCGTTATTTTCCCACCTGTACTAATATTCACTCTGAAAAGCTAAGTTAGAGCTGTAGAAAAATAAGTTCATTGAATGTTGTTCCCACAGTAATGCATTGTGAACAACTTAATATTATATATTTACATTACTGTAAATTAAAGAACAAACAGGATTAAAATATGTTAGTACAGCTGCCTAAAATGGTTTCAGGTCTGTACTGAGGATGACAAAATGAGGTGTTTGACTGACTTTAGAATGTGCAGTTGTGTAATGTCAGCGGGAGAAGGGTTTGTGTGATACCACTACCATCTTGAGGCAAGTCAGAGTATAACAGCTGAATTTCTATTTAAACAAAAGCCCAGATCGTAAATGAGCCTGTATGTCATTCATTTGACCTTGTTCAGTCGTCATCCTAGTTATGGTTAAAAATTTCATATTCTGCCTATTACCGAACCTACAAATGCTTGCACAGTAGCAGTAGCTTTTTGAATGCACAATTTTTTATCCTTAATATTCAGAAAAGTTGATTTTTTTTTTTAATTTTTTTTTTTTTTTTTTTTTTCCCCGAGTACAGACTGAATGCAGAGAGACTGAGGGGACAGTACTGAAAATTTGTAGTCAGTACTCATGTTTTAATTTAAAATATCATGTTATTTCTAACAGTTACCTTGTTAAGCACTGAAACTCTTTGCTACAGAATGTATGGAAGCTAATTGTGTATCTGGATTTTGACATGACTCAAAATTGTGGAGAAAAAATTAATTAACTATGAGGTGATAGACCACATCTGGTTGGGGAAGCCCCTCAGTGTAAATTGCTGAGAGAGTACTTGCCTTTTTAAATACTCTTTGTTGAACAACAGTTTGGAGCTAAGATAGTTGAAGTGTTAAAGTAAATAGGCATGTTTTCATTTATGTGGGAGTGTTGTTGATAACCAGATTTTTGGAAAGCACTTGGATAATATAGTGTTTTATGCATTATTAGAAGAATAATTAGATAAAATATTAGCAGGCTTGTTCCTACACGTGGTACTAGAAAACTGTAATTTTCCTATGTAATTTTCCTGAAAACATACTAGGTTTAATTCTGTCAATTCAAATATTTCAGGTCAATTGAAGAATCAACACTGCAGAATTGAAAGAATCACAGTGAAGTAATTCATATTAGAGCAATTACATTCAAATATTTTACTTTTTTCCCCAAGAATAAAATGAAGAGTCATTCCAAGATAATGCAATCCATACCTCAATATCCCAGCCACGTGCTTTTCAGGATGGTTGTCAGTACAGGCTCCCATACTTCAAGCTGTGCTATAGGCTGTCTGCTTCCTGTACTTCAGTTGTGTGAACTTCAGTTGCGGGATCTCGGTGTCTCCTTCGCCTTGCTCTGCCCTCATTGGCACCTGTGCGTGTCTGCAGCAGATCCGTTTGACGCGCTGTACATCATAGTGGTTGGCTCAGCTGTATGTCGTAGGAGCTTGGCACTCTTACAGTGCACTAAGAAGGTTCTGTTTTTATTTCTAGTAACTGCCCATCTAGGACTTATTCCTCCTGGTTTTAGTTTCAGTATTTTTTTTTTTTCTTATATTGGATTTTATTGGTTATGCTTTGTTACTTGCATAAGTGGATTTCTATTGTTGTTTTTGTGCTCCCTGTGAGGAAAGTATTTTTCCACTTAAGGCTTTTTCTTTCTTTCTTAATACTATGTTGTCCCTTGACTTTGCAATTTTTTTCAAGTTTCACTAAAACCAATGTTTAAGTGCTGCTTCTAGAACTAGTCTGACTTTACCAATCACCTTTTATGCTGTTGGATAATGCGTGATACCTTCCAGCTTCTGCTTACAATGTGTCTTTAAAGTGGTCAGTGGGTAGGATTACTTAAAACTTTTGGCCTCTGCCCCTCAAATTCAACATTTATAATCAGTATGTTGTATGCTTTAGGACATTTAGTATTTTACCTCTGTATATTAGAATGGAATACAGTAATTTTTAAATACGCTTCTTTGAAGATTACAGTGAAGGTTGCACATAAAACATATTCTATCTTATATGGCTAAGGCTGTATTTTAATCAAGAATTTTTGGTATGATGGGTGTTAGAGCTGTATAAAACTGCACTGTGATTCCCAGGAGATTTAGGGAAGCTTTTCAACAGTTGGATCCAGAAGTTTTATTTTACATTTTGGAAAGGGAAGAGGCATTTGAGGCTTTCAGAGTTCAGTGATTTTGAAATTAAGCCACTATACAGAAATCTCACAGCACTTCTTATCCACGTGAAAGCCAAGGCAAGATGATCTAAGCTAGAATTGTATGTCTATAGGTCTCATTTCTCAAGTTACTGGTATGTGAACTATTATGTCAGCATCAAAATGGAAATACATGCCAGCCCTTCAAACTGTCCACTGCAAAGCAGATTGTTTCCTGAAATCCTGATTCATTTTTCCTGTGCGCCTGAGAATGCCCATGGTCTGGCGCAATTCTATGCAGGCAGATTGGGAGTGCTGCTTAAAAGTTTTAAGGTGCTGGGGCTTGCTTGAAGGCAGATTCAGCTTGTATTTGCTTACCAAGCTCTTTATTTGAGCTTCAGTGAGGAAGAGGTGAAGTTTGTTGTCTATGCAATCCTTTCACATTTGTTGGGGTTTGGCAGCCTCCTAGTCCACTCTTCCTTGCTAGCATCACTACTCCTTCAGTAGCAATTTGATGCAAGTATTCTAGAACTCACCAGCCTATTGTGGATACATTATTTGCAGTCAATTCAGTTCTGAGTGTAGGCCTGTGCCTAAATGATGGTACAAATTAAATATGACAGTTGGCAAGGAAGCTGTCAGCTACTACCAAGGTCTTTGACTGGCCTAAATGCTGCAGATAGAAAGTGAAAATAAGGAGTATGTAGTTTCATATGATCTAGGCTGGGCTTCCAGAGGATTTCATTTGTATTCACTCACTCTAATTCAAAATTCATTTCACACTCAGAATTAATCTGGCTAACCTGTGCCAGTCATGTCCAGGATACTAGCTTTTGATATGAATGTGCATGAGCAGCTTGAATATGCTATAATATTAATGTTTTTAGTGTTTGTTAATAAGTGTGTCTTGTACTACTTTCTGTGTAAAGGAAGGTATGTCTGATGAAGTTTGGTTTTTGGCTCCCCTCCTATTTGTTCAGGCAGCAATAGGTACAGTTTGTGCCATTTACAATGCTGCTGGAATAGAGGAAAAGGCAGTGGCAGCTGTCAGATGGAATACGTGGCAGTGGAGCAGATATTTAAGGATCAGCCAATGCTGACCACTGTTAGTGGGTAGATGATGGCTTTTTGCCAGAATGTGGACATGTCATGCTTTTGTGAGAGCAAAATACCCTGCCATTAGCAGAAAGTTCCCACCCATTTTTTAGGACCAACAATTTCAAGCTCTTTAGACATTTATGTTAAACTAAAAGTGATGGAAGGTAGAAAAATAAGTCACAATTTGCAACTGTGTAGGAAAATGATCAATGAGTTGTAGATGTACAATGAGTATACTGAAAAAAAAAAAAGTGCACAGTAATTTCCAGCACTGTTTATTTTCAGGGAGGGCCACTGTATTCTTTGTGTATTATGAATTAAAAAAAATAGGCTAAGTGATAGTTTTGCTTGAAATTAATTGAGAAAGCCAAAGGGAAGGGCATAGGAGAGTTTATATGGAGAAGGCAGTACTGGGAGTGAGTTCCATGCAAAGCCATGCTTGGAGAAATGCAGAGAGGTGTCTCCGTGGGAAGCTGAGCATGTGCATCAGCAGGAGTTCACTGCCTTTTGTCTCAAAGTACTCACAGCATGGTATTTCTGTCTGGGACATGCTGGTGTGACACTCAGTGGCTTGCCCAGATGTAATATATGTCACTCCCTCCTGTGGTCAGGCATTTCCATTACAAAAGTAGCTTTCTTCCTTAGCTAAAACCACTTTTTAAATTACATACCATGAACAAGATATTAGCTATTCTTCCTGAAAAATAATTCCAAGTACAGTTGGGGGGGGGGGGGGGGGGG
>WHYT01016916.1:54947-95927 GCA_009806455.1 Tetrax tetrax
TTTTCCTGTACGGACAGGAGCCAACACTGACTTTTCTCACTGTAGACAAAGCCAATGTCAGATTAAGGAATGTGAACAGAGAATGGCTAGAAAGAAGCCTTGGCTTAATGTTCTGAACAGGTAGAGGTCATTAGCATGCCTGTAAAGAGTCAGTTGTAGAATTCAGTTTAATTATCGGATCTGCTTTCATCATAACTGCTGGTTTGAAGTATAATAGTTGGAGTTTAAATTAGCAGATCGGATGCTGAATATCTTTTTTTATGGTAGGTTTGTCTAACAGATGATATAAAGTCTGGTGCAAAGCTCTTTGAAGTCACTTGAGTTTTCTGTTGAATTAAAATCTTTGGTCCAAGCCTTTAGTGTCAGTCTCACTTGCACTCATTTGTGATTTATTTATACAGATTTATTGCACAATAAATCTGTATTAATGGATGAGTAGAAGAACAGATTGTGTGATAAGTGTGTGGTTTTTATATTCATGTATTTTCCCATGATTTTATGTGGCTTTGCTTTACTCAGACTCTTCCTTAACACTGCTTCTAAGGTAGTCAGCAGGAGTTGCAATAGCGTCTAAACACAGAAAATGCAGTTGAGTATTACAGTCGTTTTAGTTACGTGCCTATTGCAGTACGTGAATGTGAGGGTATCGTGGTTAAAACCAGCCTTAATTCAGACAAATATTCTGTGGAAATATTATGAAAGCTCCCATTAATCTAGCAATTTAATGTTTGTTTAATCAAGATATTGCAGAAATACTTTTGTAAAGCCTGATAAATTACAGTGAAATCCAATGTGGCAGCAGATATAAATGATAGCTACCTAAATATTCAAATCATTTGTTATAAGAGATGTGTGTACAGAAAATAGTTGTTTACTTTTAAGAGTCACTAAAACTATCATTTAATGCAAATGAGGTACACAAAGTTCCCAAATGTGAAACTGAATTTTTTTATAATTTATACATTTTTAATTATGAGAATTTTTAATCATGAGAAGAAACTATCTAGACTAAAATTGATTGTGATGAATATTATGGTGATATAGGGAACAAAGTGAAGACACTTGCTATAAATGCTACCTAAATATTCGCAGAATTTTGTGTTACATGTGTGAACTCCTCTGCAGAAATACTGCCATTCAAATTTTTAGTGTTATGTGCCAGAGTAGAGATTTTCTTTTTTTCCAGTCTTTTAAAATGCATACTTGCATTCATTACGTGACATGTTCAGAGTTTGATACAAACATTCTACTTTCTTTGCAGACTGTATAATAGAGCTGTATGGTAATTACTGCTCCTGCCCTGCTTCTTCTAGTAACCCTATGCTGTTGCACTTCTGCAAAGCACACTTAAAAGTAGATCCTTATCAGAAGACTTAAGGAAAACAATTTTGTTAAGTAGCTCAAGATTCTATAATTTGTGCAATTTTTCCGGGCTGCTTTTTTGATGTGAAGTGTACGTTCCTTTCGTTATCCACCAAGATCCTACCTGTTCTTGCATAAGAGGAGGAAGGGTTTTATGAAGGGAGGTTGAAAATGGAAAATGAAGCTGAAACCCATAAATGATTTATTTTTTTTTATTTTTTTTGGTACGAGCTTGGGAAAAAAAAACACATTAAAACCTTTGAAAAACTGCCTTGCTTCTCCAAAAAGATGAAGTACTAGCAGTTTTAGTCATTCTCCTGAAAAGACAATTATAAAACTAGTGCACTTTCTTGATTTTTAAATTGCAAAGGATAAGTGTTTTAAACCTAGTGGTACCATCACCTGTTCCAGCACCTAAAGCCCCAGTATCTCTCTCAGCTGTCATCATATTATTTCTACTGCTAGAGAAGCATACTGGCTAGAATTTGGTTTTATATGTTTGAAGCACCTTAAGTGCTTTACAAGAGAAGTCAGATGCTTTAAATGTTATCAGCCATAATGTGTTCTGTACTATTTCATACCAGCTCCGAGACTTTAGAAACCAGTATTTGATATTATTCATAACTATGGAAAAGTAAGGAGCAGCAAAGAGAAACAGCTACCTGACCCCAACTTGCTGTTCCATACACTTCCTTACTGAAGGGGCTGAGGGTAACCCAGGCAGTAACAAGGGTGGGAGGAGAGGTCTCTGGTGTGAAGTTGAGCCTGGGAAAAGGGGAGAATGGGTATATTTTAAACACTTGTTTGTTTTCAAATGCCATCATCAGTAATTATTTGTTCTAATTGGCAATAAAGTAAGTTAAATTCCCCAAGTTGAGTTTGATTTGCTTGCAATGGTACTTGGTAGTGATTTCCTTGTCCTTATTTCGACCCACGAGTTTTCTCACTCTTCTTCTTCCTCATCCCACTGCAGGGGTGGAGGGCAGTGAGTAAGCAGATAAAAAATATCTTGCTGACTAAAGTTCCCTCTCCATTACTTCTTTACTGGCACCAAATCTTTCTTAACTTTTTGATATCTTAACTCTTTGCAGTCTAAATGAAATATATTATCATAACAGAAAATTTTAAAGGTTATGGAACAAGTCATTATTTTGTTGTTAAAAGCTTCCTTGTGTAGAGTGAAACTGAGCCCTCTGCCTGCTCCTATTTGCATATACCGTCAACCTGATAAGAAGTAGCATAGGGATTCATTGTTCCCATTTATGAGCACATAGGCATAAAGGGAGGAGCTCTGCCTCTTCTCAGTGGTTCATTTAATCTGTGCTACAATTCAGATTATTTCAGCAAAAAGAAGTGTAATTGTTAGTTACCTGTAACCCAGATGAGTCTCCAATCATTTTCAGGTCTGCAGACAGTATTATTACATAAAATTATTGAATAAGAAATAGAAAAAAATCCATGGAACAGTAAGATGGTAAGGCAACTGAAATGTCAGTTACTTTTTTTTTTTCCCTATGGTTTATACATTGCTGATGGTAATTGTTAACCTTACAGGAGTATGTACCTGATGGGGGGGTGATAAAGAAGATGGAGCCAAACTCTTCTCAGTGGTATGTAGTGAAAGGAGAAGAGGTAATTACAACAAACTGAAATGCAGGAAGTTCTGTTTAAACATAAGGAAAAAAAAAAAAAACAAACAACCATTTTCACTGTGAGGACAGACAAACCATGGAACAGGTTGTCTAAAGAGATTGTAGGTTCTCCATCCCTGGGGATACTGAAAACCTGACTTGGATACAGCTGTGAGCAATCTGCTATAGCTGATCCTGAGTTTTGGCAGGGGGCATGGATTAGACTATCTCCAGAGGTCCTTTCCAGCTTTTTCCGGTCTGTGATTCTGTTGACGCTTCCAGTAGGTGCTTTTCTACCCATGAATAGCAGGACAGAAATAAAAGTAGTAAATGTAATACCTACGATTAATGTGAGGCAATGCCACTAATGTCCATTAAAAGCCATCTGAAACTGCCTGAAATTATGGCCTTTGAAAATAAATTGCACTCAAATCATGCAGCTGCAGATAATTTTAGTAAAAACATTGCTGAACTGGTATGTGGGTTGATGATGTTTCTGTTGGCTATCGTTTGCAAGCCTCCTATTAATTTCTCAACTGAAGCCACATAGTCATTCATCTTTAGAAAAGATATTCCAAAGATTTATGAAAGCATAATACAAGAATAAGACAAATGTATTATCTGAGAAGGACGTTAATGTTCGTACTACTTGCAGCATAAATCCGGGGTCAAATGGTCATTCACAGTAGAATGGGTAAGGCTCCCTGTAGTACTCCCTTAAATTCACACCCACTAGCATGCAATTTTTATTACCTGTGTTAAGAGGTGAGCGAAAGTACATATGTTCCTGTGGCCTGAACCTAAGAATATTAGAACAAAAATAACACCATACAGAAAGACTAGAACAGGGGAAGGCAAATATACTAAAGAGAACACCTACTGTCTTCCTGTAGGTTTGATCATTTAGAGTTAAATGCCTTTCTTGTACACAGTAGAGTTTTGCTGAGAGATGTTTTTTGTTCTGAGACAGTAGAGCAGCAAGAGTTTTTATGTAGTGGCTACTAAGAATGCTTTGCATTACTTCAAAGCAGCTAAAACAGAGAACACAGCTCATAAGAGCGCTGTAATTGTAGTAATGGGATTAAGCACTCCAAATGAGGTGAACCACAAGAAATTCCTGAAGCAGAGTTTATTCTGGGTCTGCTGTACATTAAACAGTTGTAGTTGTGTTAATTTTGTCCTTCATAGAATTACAAGAATGAAAATACTTTAAGTATGTCTTTTACAGAGATTAAAAACTGCTTTCCAATGTTACATCTGTTTTCCTTTTAAGATTTTGAGGTTGTTTTTTTTTTTTTTTTAATATTTTGTGAGTGCACCAAAGGAAGACTGTTTCCAGCCACCTCTAAGGTGAAATACAGTCATTAGAACAGAGATCAGCAAAGCTACAAAATGATTAAGAGGAATGTTAAGAGTATCATTAAAAAATTGTGGGGGTGAAATGGCACTTAATAGTAGATATTTCAGTTGGACTGAGAGCCAAGAGATCTGAGAAGGCAAGACACTTACTGAATGTGCTTCAGTTTTCATATTTTGAACAGTGAGAAAAATGCCTTTATAAAAAATCTTTTAGATTTTAGACGTCCAGGGCAAGAAGTATCAAGTTAACATAGACTTTGTGCGGTGGGATTTTACCAGTATAGCAGGGTCAATACCTTTACATGAGAAATGCTGTATGTACTTTAATGACTGCAAGAGCAGTCCATCCCGTATCTAGTTCAGAAATTATCTCTTGACGAGTAACTCTTAATGGCCCTTTTAATTAAACTGAGATATTAGTTTGCTCCTTGGAAAATCTGTAGCTTAGTGAATAAACATTGGTTATTTCTATTTCCAGAAATTTCCTTGGAGATCTCATCTAAATGTTCTGGAAACTTCCAGTTGCCTTTGTTCATTAGATATGAAAAACCACCTCTGTAGCTGTCCTTCAGGACTTTTTTGTTCTAATAAGAGGAACAGCACTTGGCCAAACTGAACCTAGTTGCTTATTCTTTTGAATGCCACATACAGAGTTTCAAATTCCCTTGCCATTTCTGTAACTGTAGCTTATCCACGAGGCCTTTTTTTTTTTTTTAAAGTCTTAAGTTAAAAAATGTGAGTCTGCAGAGGAATATGACACTCCTTTGGCATGAATCCGTAATTTTACATGTTGAAAATTTTCATTCTCTATACTTCAAGAGTTATTCTAAAATTGATCTGAAATTATAATAATTTCCTCAAAAAAGGTTAAACCCCTTCATCTTGAATTATGTGGAAAGAAACTTTTAAAATACACATTAGGCACCAACCTCAACAAGGACATACAGTCTGTATCAAGTTTTGAATGCATTTCTCAATGTCTTCAAAGGCAGAGGAAATACAAAGAATTTTCTTAGGAAGCCTTTTTTTTTCTCGCAAGCCTTTAAATGAAGAAAATTCCTGGTATTTTGGAACTGGCAGGGATCGTTCAGTAAGCATCACTCACAGATGTTGCAAATTTGAACTCTATTTGTGGTCTATTTAGTGCAAGTTTTGATGATAGCCAGTATCGGGTGCCCTTAAAATGGCGCAAAAAGTCCTCAGCAGCGTGCCTTGTCATCAGGGAACATTTCTTTTTGACAGAAAAGTTTTGTAAATGCATCTTCCACTAGTTGTATCCTGTATGATTTGGCATATTTCAATGTAATATTTTCTATAATATCGCCCAGTGAACAAATACTACATTTATGTTTGTGTGCATATACCCTGCTGCATTACCTTGAGCTCATCAGGGTAATTTCTGGTTTTTTCCTTGAGGTACTCAATTTTTAAGTGTACTAGCTTGTGGCACAAGAGGTTCTAATACAGGCAGCTCAGTTTTGACCGTTGCCTGGGGATATTAAGTCAAGAACTGGCAAGAAGATGGATGTTTGGCAGAAGTGACAAATTCAGTTTCCTGGAGAAAGTTGCTGACTCTGCTGTTCCAAATAGAGCTGCTTGTCTGCTATTCCAGATGTTGTAATGATGACAGCTGTTTAGGGGGACCTTGAAGAGGTGAGGGAGTGAAGGAATTTACTGGAAAATCCAACTTGCTTATAAGTCTAAGAACAAATCAACACTCACTACGATTCATGCTTATGTTCTGCCATTCATGTCTATACTCTGAGCAGTTTCATTGCCCGGATTTGCAAGTAGCAAAACCATGCGCATAATAAAAATTCATAACTAGTATGTATTTTTAAACCTAGAGAATTATAACTACATATGGGCAGAATAAAGCAATTAAGTTTTAAAAAGGAAAAATTCCCTCTGTGTGAAATGTTTTTGAGGTTGAAACAGGCATTCGAACTCCAAAACGTAACATGCAGCTCTTGTTTGGAGTGGTTAAACTGTCCTGTAAAATTCTGTAAAATGTATTGCACTCTTAGTCTTGCACAACTTTGTAGCAGCACATCTTTCTTTTACACAGGTGTCTTCTCCTCCCAGACAACCTTTGTGATGCAGTATTTTTCTTAGGTACTGGGTGCCATGCTCAATACTTAATGAAAAATCGTTTAATCTTCAGTTATTTATTTTATGACCATCAAAAGGAGCAACAATGAATGCAAGATCAGAAAAATATATTTACCCCTCCTTCTACTCATTAAAAAGATATCGCCTAAAAATATTTGACTTCTGATCAGAATATTTTTGGATTCATGCTCTGCTTACAGGCGATGAGAGGGCTGAGGGGACAGATGAAGAAATAGAGATGTAAGAGCAGGTTAAGCAATGGAATATGAGATCAAAAAACTGAGGTAAAAGCAGACAGCATGAAGAAAGTATAGCTGCAGCCTCAGGGTTTGACAGTAAGCCAGAGGTTTCAGATTGTATGCTTGTAATTTCTTGAGTGATCACTGAAATTTACAGTATTTTTAAAAGCTTCTTATACTATTGAAGGCATGACATACATGCTTTTGTTTGTACAAATACTGGTTAAAATTACTTGACTTTTTTTGTTACTGTTCTGTATTTTAGAGTTTTATTTTTATTTCTATAAGTGTATACTTCCGTGTTTGAAATCTTCATGATCGTAAAAAATTGTTGTCTCTAGTGAGTGAAGTGTAGGCACAAAATAGTAAAACAGACTAAGACCATAAAATCTAACTACCTAGCTAAAATCAACAAGTTTTCTGAAGAATTTCCTGTTAATTTTTCAAGTGTATCAAAAAAAGTAAGACACGTTTGTTCAAAATCTGAAATGCATGTTTATTTTCAATTGAGTGTGTTTTGATAATGTGCAGTTATTTATTGAGACTCTTAGCTCTTTCATTACAGAATTTTTTTGCTTATGCTTGTTGCAAAAGGCTTATTCACCTATTCTCTAATAAAGTAAATGTCAATATTTGCCAAATTTCCGCACTTTTGGTTGTAGCTAAAAGAAGCTGAGTCCAAAAAAGGAGTCATCAACGTGATAATATTACCATGAGGAGTAGTAACCAGAAGACTTCTAATTAAAATTCTTACATGTAGCAATTTACATAGCTCAGTGTTCTCCCATGCCGTGCAGGTAAAATTTTTCAGCGTATGTAGACATTTTGAAATTTTTTAGATTTGTTACAAACTCTGTATTGTGTTTCTAGCAAGATTATTATTATTCTGATGCAATCATTTTCATTCTGGGAATATCACTTAGTGATGAATCCTGTGCCATTTTAACAATCATGAACCTTTTGAGAAAATAATTACGATATAATGATTTATACAGAGGACATTTTAAATTTTGATCAGATGTTACAGAGGTCAAACATGATCTATTGGCTATCAGCATTTTTCTGATGTGCCCAATCAGTAGGAATTTCTTGCTCCATTTTCTAATTTTCTTTATTTTTTGAGACATTTTGATTTAGGATTAAAACAATTTCTGAAGTAAGAACTGCTTTTCCTTGTCAAAATGTGACTGATACATGGGTGGTTTGTTTGCTTTTAAGAAAGTACTGTAATATTTTTCTGAGTATTGATGTGGTTTTTATCAGTGGCTTTTATGAGTATCTAGGTTTTATTGCCAGTGATTGTTATTTTTTTTTTTAATATTTGCCTTTCTGAAATTCAAGCACTAGTAAAATTCCTGTGAGTAATGTATTTAATCTCTTATTTGGTCAATAAATGCATAAGAGACACTTCAGGAAGTGTGAGTCCAATGCACAAGTTGATCTTGTATTTATCTCTGTATTCAGATACTTTCATCAATGTGAATCAGTTTTAAGGCTTTCATTCCCATGGAGTCAGAAGAACTTAGGGGCATATGTTTAAAGCTAAGCGGTCTGTTATTTGCTGTGTGAATGAAGGGCAAATATGCATATTTAACTGTTTTCAGATGTTAAATTTTCCCACCCTATTTTTAGGAAAAGCACATAGACCCTAAGCTTTCTTCTGTTTACTAAAGGCATAGCAAAATTTTAGCACGTAAAGGCACTAGAGGCTGACTTTTTATGATGATGCAGGTCAAGGTACCCTAAGGAATTTCATCTGTCTTTCTGGAGTCAATCTGAGCTGTGAAACCTTTGTGTCAAAGTTGTGCTGTGGTCCTGAGAGGTTAGAAAGGGGACTAATAGTCTCTTACAATCTCATTTGCCAAATACTGGTGCATTTACTAATTCCGTGAATGAATGTGAAACATGAGTACTAGTTCAGAAAAATTGTATTGATAGGAAGGACAAGAAATGCTTTTTTATTTACTCAGGCATTCGGCACACTTTGGGATTGTGTCAAGCCTCACAATGCTTGCTTATGAAATTAACCTGTACATTTGCATACTTTGTCTTAATTAGCAAGTCTAACATAGTCTGGATAGGCAATCTATGTGTAACCTAATTGAATTTTGTTTTTAAAAGTGACAAGTGCCGTCATACAATGATATGCCAAGATACTTATGATGTCCTATAAGTTCTTGATTTATATGAAGTGTGTACCCCTGGTTCACTGTAATAGATGTTTTCTGCTCATTCATTTCTTTCTGATCCTGACGTTGTCACAAGAACAACAATCAACAAGCATATGAATAGGAAATATTAAGTGAATTTTTGCTTTTTTTGCCTGAAATCCCATGTGGGATGTGGTAGTCTGCCTTTTGAGTAGATGATGTATGTAACTATAAATGTGAACTTAGTTAAAGTTGGTGTTTGTTATTAAAAAAAAAAAACAACCACAACAAAAAACACACACAAAAAAAGACGGATTTCCCAAAAGAGAGAATAATAACACGTTCTGGTTAAGTTAGTGGAAATTTTACACTTATTTTAGTGGTTCTGGACATCAGAATCATTTCTACCCTTTGGCTACTCACAAGTCTTCATTATCTGGTAAGTATTTGATTTATATTTTGTGTCCATTGATTCATTAAGCAACTACTCACATGGACGGATTGTTCAGATGTATATTTTATGGATTAGCAGACCTTTTTTTTGCCTGAAATTACCTTTTTAAATTTATTATATGCTTATCCTAATGACTCTGTCTTGATCATACACATTTCTGTGTGGCTGAATTTCTATATGGCATGCCATCTTTATTCTTGAAGAGCTGGAAAACTGTATGTTTCTCTCAATAGTTAGCGCCAGCTGTTCTAGCACAGTCACTGTTAAAAACAATTGTTTTTAACAATTTTTGCTTGCCTTTACTTTCATGTTATGCTGCTCTTTACTTGGCTATAGAGCCCTTTTGTAACTGATATTTTCTCCTTATGAAAGTGATTATACAGTAATCATTGTTAATTGCATTCAGTGTTCTTTTTGATAAGCTAAATAGACTGAGCTCTTTAAATCTTTCACTGCAAGTATTTTTCTGCAGCCTTTTTATAATATTACGTCTTTCTCTGAGCCTACTCCAGTCTTTAAGCATGGTTTTTAACATATGGACACTGAATCTGTATGAAGTATTCCTAGGTAAAGGAGTAAAATTATTTACTTCCATTCAGTTCCTTTGGGTTTTCACTGTAAATTGCCTGATTGGTATGACATTAGTATCCTATTCCAGGATAGCCTCCTGTTCTGTTTGTATGGCTTGTATTTACTGCCCAGGGATGCTTAGCTGTATTAAAATACATCTTGTATTAATTGGCACATTTTGTCAGACATTGGGATTAACCTGTAAAAATAGTCAGAGTTGTTTAACACTCTGCTGTTTCTGTCAGTGGTGGTTTATACCTATGTTTCCGATGGTAGTAACAATTATAAAGGTTGCTCACCTCTTAATTTCTTCTCTTAGCAAGGAGATTAAATGGAATAATGCCTGCACAAACATAAGGCATTATGATATTTTATGGAAGGAGCAGTATTGCTCCTACTTCTAGAAATGCATAGCACAATGGAGGATGAAAGGTAGTAGAAGTAAGATAAGCTTCAAAAACCCGGTAAGTAGTCTAGTCAGGACATCACTTCTCAGGCACGCTCTCAAAAAAAACATTCAGAAAACATGAAAAATAATTTAACCTGATTTCAAGATCTTCTGCCAAACAAAGCTAGGGAATTTTATCTTGAGTTACTGCTTTTAGTTCTACTGAAGCAATATTTCTTCCTGTAACTTCTTCATAAGACAGTTTTCTCAAGGCATTCCTGTAAATCTTTCTAAGTGAAATACGCATACATATTTCTCATTGTACTCTTATCTGTAATGTTGCATTTTTCTCCTACTGAGAAACCTCTATACAGGATCTTTTATTTTTGCCTTGGGCAATTCATTCTCTGACACACAAATATTGTAAATAATGCATAACTGGGAAGTTGTGGGGGTTTTCTTCATAGTCCGTTCAAACTTAATACTCAGCAGTTTTTATTTTGAAAATCCTTTTCTGAATAAACCTCTGTAGGGCAAATCCTGTCCCTAGGGTACCACATTAACAGGTGAGTTATGAGTCCATAAGTGCACAAGTACTGAAATCTGAGGAAATCTTTGATCAGGTCGGATTTCTCCATCAATGCTCTGTAGCTCTTTCAGCTCCCTCCACTCTCTTTCCCTAAAGATACACTCAGTTATTGATCTGCTGACTATACCAGCCTACTGATAAGCTCTCCATCCTCTGCTGCCAAAGGTGTATCTGCTGGCCAAGTGAGTGTTTTGTGGCTATAGAAATGTGAAACAGCACAGCTGCTGTCACTGTGGGAAGAGCCCTCTTAAGCTACAGGAGAGAAGAAAAAAATCACCTTCAAAGCTATAGAGAATGAACTCTTTCCTGAACAATCAAGCCTTCAGAAGTGGGAACCAGTTTTGATTCTCTACATAGTGAATCAAAATAATATTCTTTTTTTAGGAGGAGCAGATAAGTTTAGTCATTTTAGTACACAATGCAGCTGATCCAGTTTGGCTTGCAAAATAAATTTTTAAAACTTATTTAAGAACTTAACATGAAAGAACCGTACTAATCTCTGAACTAGTTTTCTGAATTTATTCAGATTTTTTCTGACCAGTACTGCTTCAGAACTTTTACCAAACTGGAGAAGGTCACCCATTGCAAGTCTGGAGATCAAGGATCACATAAACCTGATTATTTATGTTATCTAAGTAGGAAGGTGAGAGAAAAAAATTAGTCTGTTCTCTAGTTAATCCCTCTTGTGTTATGACATATCTTTGTGTGGCAAATTGAACAAAAACAACCAAAAGCAACATCTCAGTCTTTAATTCTCCTTCTGCCAGTCTATTTTAGTGTTGTCCATAGCCAGTTCATTGTGGCTACCTTCAGTGGGGCGTTCCAGAAGTACTGTGTTTTCTTAACATGAAAGTGTTGTTCAGTACTAGTTCAGTTACAAGGTCAGTTTAAAACCCTGTGACATTCAAATATTGGCTTTGATCTGACTGTAAATGAAGGGCACACTGATAATTTGGTTTGGTAAGAAACTGGATTTAAGCCACCAAATTAGCTGAGATGGTGTTGTTTGGTAGACTATAGGCATGTGACAGGTTGTTTAAATAATCTAAAGGAGAATCCACTGAAAGCCATTTGGTCTTTCTTTACACTTTCAGCATGAGTTTTAACCCTGCCATCAACCTCTGATGATAAGGTCTCTGTAATGAGTTAATATTTTTTACTAAAATGCAAATCATGTTCCTTAACATAAAACTGTATGCTATACCCTAAACCACAATTCTAGCAAGACAGATATATATACATACAGGATCATATATTAAACTTGGAATGAATGTATATATAAACTGTTATTTTAGCATGGAAAGATCTATTGCCAAAACAACATTGTATTTTTGGAAGTAAATGATAATTAGGAGGATTTAGTTGGACTGATTCATTGATGAAAAGAAAATTAATATGAAGCCAAGATTTACTTTGATATGAATAATTTGAATTGACAGTTATTATTTTTTATCAGTGCAAGTTCCAGCTTTTGGATGAGACTGAAATTGCTTATAGCTGTTGGTTATGAAACAGTTGGCATTTTGATAGCCTTACTATGAGTGAGCTTTATTCCTTAGACTTGATTGTTCAGGAAAAAATCACAGACAGCGTTTGGTTGTGTATTTCCCTTGAATTACTGAAGGCTGTCTGATGTCACCCCTTTCTATAGCACTGCTCTTTTGAATGTTATGTTTTTAATTTAACCCAAGAAATGGACTATTGAAGTACTCAATGAACTAAGCTTCATAAATTCACAAATAAATAGAAACAAACACCCAGTCCAAAATTCAATTTAGGAATCTGTGTTCATGAAATTACTGCAACATAGCCATTTTACTTTCACAACTCTGCTGAGTCTGTTAAAGGAGTATGTTTACGAGATTTCATTTTTTCAGTTAGAGATTTAACCTTGATTTTCCTCCCATTACCTTCCTGATGTTTTTAAGCCAAGACAGCCCAAATCCTGTTTCCTGCTTTTGCTCCCTGGATGCTATCTGATTCTCAAGACAGAAGTTTGAAATTGTAATCCTTTACTTCTTTTGTGCTTCCTACTTTGTACTAAAGTGCAAGTACTAACCTCGTTGCTATGCTTTCGAGATCTCCAAGTGCAAATTTGTTTTCTGTTATACTCAGGTCCGTGTTAATTTTTGGTCTGTGCCTCACAGACATGGTGAAAAGGAAAGCTGTCTCTTTGCTCAATCACAGGTCCTGTGTTTGACTGATCCTTCAGTGTTCACTCTGGTATGAATTACTCTGTAAAGGAATGGCTGTGTTTGCACAAACTGACCAATATTTACAAGCCATCTCTGCTCCATGAAGTGTGCTGAACCAGTTTCTCATATGTGTAACACTAGCTCACTAGCTTCTGTAAAGAGTTGCTGACAGCTGAGATGAAGCTCGTGATTTCTGGTACTTTGCTACAGCAGGTGCTAGTAAATCTTTGTTCTCTTACGATGGGTGTTGCAAGGTCACCAGCCACTGTAAATGTCAACATTGGAGAAAGACCATGGCACAATTAGTGCTGTAGCTTTTACATGTGCATCTGATATCAGTGTGCTTGTGGCAAAAATTGTTTTTAGGATTTTCTCATTAGGGGCTTCTGAGCAGTGCTACAGAAGTTTAAACCCCCATTCTAATAATTGATATTAGGATTGAAATGGTGCAAAAGCTCAGTGATTGCATATGACAATGAGGTTCATGAGCACAGGACGATGTGAGCTGACTTCTGGATCATTTGAACCATCAGTCAGAATGCACTCTAAAGCTTCAGTGGCTAGAAATGAGCATCAAATCACTGGTATGCAAAAGGTAAAGTAGATTGTGGGAGGCAAGAGTTAGGATCTGACTTAAGGTCTTAAGGCGTAAGAGAGCAATTGAAGAGCAGCTTCCAGACTTTTGTTATAGAGGTAGAGAGCTATTACAATACTTACCTGTAAGATTGAAAAGTGATTTCTCCCAACTTTTAGAACGATTGCTATTTTAATGTGTGTGGTTCTGATTTTTCTCCCGTAGTGTAGATATGCAAACAAGATGTTTACTGGAAATATTCTGCCTCCTTGACAATATTAAACTATCTTATACAAGTACATAGGAACGAACATTCTGAATATTCTCGTGTATTATTACTGTTTTGATAGTTCTCTTCCAGAAAGTAGTATCTCCTACTATACTGAAAATATAAGCAGAAATGCCAAATTCCCGCTCTATCCCTTCCTTGATAGTTTTTAATCTATTAGTAATGTTAGGAGCATTGCCTTTTGCATCAATATGCAATAAACAGAATTAAAATTAATCACGTCTTAGAAACGTAGAAATCATTTAGGTTGAGACTTAAATGTTACTGTACTATCAGCATTCTTTTAAGAACTGATTTGAAAGGCTGCCCAGAGCTTTCAAAAAGACAGTGAGGACTGTAGTATTCCTGAATCAGTCTCGCAATTGGCAGTTTTAATATGCTGTTGAACATATTTGCCATAACAGAATGATGAAGTCAGACATTTAGACAGTAAGCTAGACAGTAGCCCATGTCCAACATGGGAAGAAAAAGTGATTCCCAGGAAGAAGCAGTTACACTTCCAAACAAAAAATTCAATATTTGATGAGCTTTCTGACAAAGATTAAGTGTATTTTTAATACTATGCTAATGATTAAAGCTTAGTAGGCTATAATATGTCAAAATGGAGCAGAATGGAAGTCCTGCAGGTTAGTATAATGAGAACTGTTATTGTCACTTAGAAGATTGAACTGTTTCATTTAAGCAGTTCTGAATGCCAAAATGCTGAAAGTAAAATATCAGTAGTTGTTAACTGTAATGATTTTTAAATCAGGATCATTAAACAGAAGGATTACAGCAGGAGCTGGTGATGAAAGCTGTAGCAATGATGCATCCATTTAACACCCATTCAAGATGTAGCAAAAAACATGACTGTTAACAGTTCATGATGTAGAAAATTTTACCTCACTTTTAAGCATTTTCTCATAACCCAAACAGTTTTCAAGTAATGTTTTTTGTATGTTGCTGAGGAGACTGCAAGCAGTCTTTATTGATGATGTGTACTTAATACATCATGAAGGGATGTGAACTACTGTGCAAAGGGGAGGAAATTATATATTCTCACAGGTCCCACCTTTTTTTTTTTTTTCTCCAGTAAACTAAAAATGAAAAAAACCCAACCAAATCCAAAACTAAATCTCCAGAACTCCATTGTTGTATTGCTATATTTTTTTAAGTTTATGGAGTTGTCGAAGTGAGACAATGTACATAAAGTTTCTAGTTTTGTTGTCATTTGGCACTGTTGTCCTGAGTTTTGCCTCTACTTGCTAAAACTTGAGGTATTAGAATCTAATGCTTAGAGAGTTGCTTTTCTTGTTAAAGGAAAGCTTGATTTCTTGACAAGGAAGTTCTGCTGTTGAGTGTTGTGCTTCCTGGACAGTTCTGTGCCACAGACCATATAGTTCCTAATCACTCTGTGGGAGGAAAGTAGTAAAAGGAAGATGCAGCTTGCATAATCAATGACATAAAAGGCTGATTTTAGAAGGATTGCATTCTAGAAGGCTCTTAAGGTTGTATTGAGCTTCCTTAAGAGAATTATTTGTCTATCTTTTCTTATTTCTCTTTCCTCTGCCTTTCGTTTTTGAAATATTTCATTTTGGAAGGAAATACAGGAAGTAATGTGATGTACAGTGCGAGCATTACACTGTGTTGAGGACATTCATGCCGTGTAGGGCTTATGATATTCGAAGTAAGTGTGAAATACAGAAATAGAATGTATATTAGAAGCTTCCAAGAAGCGAGATCTGATCTTAAGAATCTGTGAGTAAAAACAAAGGCAAAAGCATTACAAGACAGTAAAATATCCATAACAGGTAATTAGGAATACAAAGAGAAACAAAAATATAAAGAAGGAAAGGAGTCAGAATAATTTATTTGGAAAGTATGGTGCATATTCTCGGGAGGCTTAACAACCTGTCTCTAAATAAGAATTATTTTCAGTGTATTATCAAAGCATCTAGGTGTTCCAGGACTCTATTTTAGTATATGCCATAACCAAAGAACAAAAATCTGATCCCAGAAGAACTTGCAATCTGGTTACATGTCCAGAAAACTTCAGGAAGGATAATTTCCTATGAAATAGTACATATCAAGTGATGTATGCAGTGCACAGATATGAATCTTGGTAGGGTGAGTGATTGGAAGAAGAAGTTACTCTGCTTTTTTTAGTTATTTTACTTTGAATATTTTTATTTAGAATAATTATATGTAAAATATGTAATTCAAATGCTGAGTGCACATAGACTGCACAAGCAAACAAGTGCATTTTCAAGTGAGATTTCAACTTGCTGCCTTCTTATTTGAACTGAGAACACTTATAAAAAGTACAGGCATGGTCTGTACCATGTAATATGTTTCTTCTTTCATTAAAAGAATGAAGTCTTGTCAGTGCTATTTATAACTTTATTTAAGAATGTGCATCTGGTGCTTTTGAGAAAAATATGCAAATGATGAGTTCTTTACAGGTCCAATATTAAATAAATATAGACTGCTACAGCGTCATCCTATTTCAATGATGCTGAAAGGAACCAATCAAATAATCTGTAAATATTTTCAATGTCCTTTTCCCCTCTAAGAAACAAGTTAGTTACTGTGAAATTCATTTCCGTACTGTGTCTGCTAGAGTGACAACTCTCCTTTCACATCCATCATATGTAGTGGAGAAATACGTGCGTTGTAAGTCTTATCATTATCTAGCTAAACAATTTTTGCATTATTGTAATTTAACATGAGTGTAAATTTGTAAATAGTGAGGGGAGTGGCCTTCAGATAAAGCATTTCTTGATAATGACAATGAAGTATTCTGCTGCTTATCCTAATGGACAATTTAGGATGAAGGGAGGTGAAAACCTGAAAAGTAGCCAGTCTATGGTTAACATTTGAGTAATGTTGCTTCCGTTGCTGTAAATTTCAGGATCTATCTTCCTCTTTCGCAGAATGATATTCCTGGAGTATTCATGGGCAAAAGTCCCAAGAACTGCTATGGTTTAGAATATGACTGTCTTCAGCTCAGCAGGCAAACAAGGCGATTTCCTTTACTGTTTAGTTTCCTACAGGTGTGTTTGTTAGAGAACAATGGATCTGACAATGGCCAAGAGGTAGGAAAACAATGGGTTGATTTTTAGTTACTGTGCTTTCTACTCAAGTCCTACCTATTCTGAAAGTTTTAAGTGCCTTTGATATGAGAAGGCACATGACTTAAGGCTTTCTTGACTGAACATTTTAGTGCTTAACCACATTTTCTGTCCTATACCTCTGACTTTTTCCATCAGCAAGAGTGCTGATGGTACTCCTTCTTTCCTGTTTTCGCAAAAGTTTGAGTTCTCTGTTTCTCTTGCCAGATTTTTCTGAAATTGAGTAAAAGCTTCAAAAACTGTGTCTGAAGAAAGGCATATTCACATACCTTGTAAATCTCAATATCTTAGAAAATCACATTTAAAAATTATTATAATGTGTCAGCTATGGTTTGAGGCAGAGAACAGAGATCTTATAGATGGTTGCAAAATGGAATAAACCAACCAAAAAACCAGTTCTGAAGAGTTTTTCTTATATTCTGTCCTATTGGAAGGATAGCATCTTTGAACAATGCTGACTCAAGCTTAACTCTAAAGTAACCTCACAGTATAAGCTACCTACTTGATAGCAGTAGGGAAAAATACATTCTTGCACTGATTTCCAGATCTTTAAATTCACTCACTTTGGATTCCCAGTAGCCATTGGATTATCTTAATCTGGACTATGGACATAAAACTACAAATGTAACTCCTTTTACATTTGGGTTGCCAGTAATATTGTTCTAATTTTCAGTGCAAGTTGAACTAGCTTGAACTGACTGCAAAATTTAATTTATTCTTATATTATGTATGTTCTAAGCATTGGGATGTATGACTCATTTTAAAAATCTGAAGAGAGAGTTCATTCTGTTCTAATTTAAACTTACATATTTTATGAATTCTCTTCTACACCCCTGTTCTTTCATGAGGAAGTATCCTATTATAGAACAAAAACTTGTGAATAATTAGAAAGATTAGACTTCAAAAATGTAAAGTTGACAACCAATCTATGGATAAAATTCTCGAAATGTTTAATATTGTTCTGCAGCATCTTATTGTTTGTATTTTTGATAGGTAGTGTGGCCTTTCCAATGATTTTCATTAGACATATTCTGCAAATTTCACATCTTACTTTTAAAGGCAGTTTATTGTCATTCAGGTGTAAGTTATGTGCCTGCTCAACTAAAACGTGGTTGTAGTTTAATTCTAGCAGTGATGAATTGCTGGAGTGAATTCATGCAAACAAGGAAATTGAAATTAAATTCATCATACTAAGAAAACCATTCCACCTCATGTAAATTAGTAGCTTTTCTGCTAAAATCAATTTGTTTTGCTAAATTATGCAAAAATTCTCAAAGGACTTAGATAGGTGATTTATTATACTCTTGGCTGTTTCATAATATTAGAAAATGAAATTTATTCACACAATATTAGATGGCATAAGCTGAGAGCTTTAGTGACAATTTCTGTTTATTACAATTAATCTAGGTTGTCTATGGTGAAAGAATTCCCGCAGTATGTAGGACATAATCTTTGAGAGATGCTTTTTATTAAAGTGTACACAAGTGGTCTTCATTTGAATAGAACAGATCAATTACTTCTGTGTTGTAAGACCTTTCACTTATTCTAATAATCTCTAATGAAATTTGGTATTTCTTGAAACATCAGAACTTAAAAATCCCCTCAGAAAATAAACAACTCCTCAGATCTTTTGAACAATATAAGTGGGAATTGTTTAAAATTACTTTTAGGCATCTTGTTCAGAGTTCTAAAATCAGTTTTGTAGTTCTTTCATGCCAGGAGAGTTCTGTGACTGAAATAATCAGTGGTTGTCTTAAATGCATGTTGCTATCATTTGATGGGACCTAAACTCCTAAAGAAATATGAAAATAGTGTGATAGAGATGCTGGGGGATGGGGGAATAGGGGGAGAATAAGATTCTAGTGATTAACATATAGGTAATAAAGCATAGAGGCAAGCAAATAAAGATAATAAATATGCATTTATATTTGTACTACTTAATAATGGAGTGTTTGGCTTGGCAAAATAAATTGTACATATGTTTTCCTAAGGATTTTTTTCTGTCGACCACATAAGAATTAGCAAGTTGTAGTAAGTACAGGTTTGTCCTGTCAATTGTTTCTGCACATTTTGCTGCATAGATTTAACTGTATTATGTGACACCAAATAGAAAAGCCACTAGCCCAAAGAGAGAGAGACAAATAGCATAGAACTCATTTTAACCGGTGTGTAATTACAAAACACAACAGAGGCACCTTTCTAAAATAAAATGCTGTTGCTTGCCATATTTCCAAGCTCTAGTTTGAAGAAAGATCTTCGCTACTTTCAGCTAGTAAGTCATAATCCTAATGAATTGTGAAAACTTTTTATAGGGGGAAGTGTAAAATAACTCCTCCTTTAATAATTTATTTTCAGAAGATAAAATATTTTTTTACATTAAATAAAATACATCTTGCAAATATTGTGAACTTCAACTTTGATATCGGTTTTAATCATCAGCTTGCCTATGTTCTCAGAAGTGTCTATACATCTTTATGCGAAGTCCAATTAAATTAATATTTTCAGACAAAATATTTAAATACTTGTTTTAACCAACAGTATCAGTTAAAAAAATTAATTTTCTGTCATAGAGCTAGTTTGCATTCACTAACTTATGTTTAGGATGCTGCTTCCACCCGGAGTCAGTGAAACGTAGCAGCAGGTCTGAAGGGCAAGTGAAGCTTTGTGATTATTAATTACAGTGTTAGTGGGTTAGCACAAGCTCTAAACCCCAAAGGACAATATTAGTGCCAGGTGACAAAAAGTGATGACCCTGTAGATGGCCATATTAACTGACCATTGAGTCTGGCGGTGTTTACAGTGTGCTTTACAAGTGCATTCCTAAACCTTGAGCTTCAGGAACTTTATTATGTGAGATTTAGGAAATCAGGTTTGTGACCATTATTTCTTTACTAATACAAAGTGGGTCAAATTGTAGTTTCTTTGTAAATTGTTACCTTTTTTCTTTTTCTTTTTTTTTTTTTTTTTTTTTTTTTCCCCTTGATATTTTTCTAAAGCCAGACTTATTTATTTTTTCGGCCATTGAATCTTTTCATTTCTACCAGGCTGTGGCTTAGAAATTTATATAAAGCTACTCTATTGTAATGTCATCTTTCATTTTGTACCAGTTGGGCCTACCTTGGCAAAGGATGTGTTTTTCTCTGAAGTAAAAATTCTGCTGTGGTGTGAAAGCCAAAGGCTTGTTATTGTAGCTGTCATTTTGCACAATGATATTGTTTATAAGAAACCCAAAAGCTAGAGAAAACTGACTGAAGGAATATTTTTGCTATGTAATATGATTTCCCCCCCCACCAGTTTTAAGATCTAGGACTTGCTTTCTAAACATGCAGGCAAGCTATACTGAATCCAGCTAGAAACTCTCTTCAAAAGTCTTTAAACACTTCTTATGTTAAAATTATATTGAAAATACATTTGAAGGAGGAGAGTTCAAGAAATATGGAGGTATTACGGTGGCACACAATATAAAAGAAGTCCAGGGGGAATGGCAGTGAGGTAATATTCTATGTGAGTATGTCTCAAACATAACTGAAAATGGCCAGGAAGGCTTGACTCATCATCAAGCAATGAAGCTTGCAAATTTTAGTAGCATAATTCTTTCCATAAAGAAAAAAAAAAATTAATGCACTCTATGTAGATGCGATGTATGTATGAGAGGGGCCACAAGGGTGTTGAGGAGAGCTTTTCACTGGTAGACGTAGAATCATTCTTACCTGAAAAAAGTGTAGTTGTAACAGCGTAACTGTATGTTTAAGCATGCTTAACTAACTGAACATAGTGCCAAAGTAATCACAGCTTCCTCTGTGGAGTGGAAGCAACTTGCAAAGCAGTTGGAATAAAGCTGGCAGGATGCGTTGGTATCCACTTGTAAAAGACAAGTGCAATGGTATCTGTGATATTTCTCTTGTAGTTCTTGTCACAGTGGGAGAATGAAATGCTGTGTTCTGAAGTCTGATTTGCCATCAGTTCAATTCTTTCTTTAGAGACTTGTGAAATTAAACCTGAAAGCAAAGTCTTTGACATCTTAGGAATACAAATATTTTTAAACTTGGGAATTCTTTAATTTTATTACATGTTCCCTTGCCTGGCGGGGGCAGAGGGATGTGGGGAGTGGGAGAAGGAAAAAAAAAATGTAGCTGTATTTCATTTTTATGAGAATAATATATGTGAGAACAAAAATGATAAGTACTTGATGTTGCTGGAAAGCTTTTTTTCTGTACTATATGGATCCTACCATCAGATAGCATGGTATCTGAGTTTTACACAATCTGTTACACATTTGTATTTAAAACTATATCTTCAAGGCTTTGTCACATTGAATAGTTATGTGATTTACATAAGCCTTATGCCTTAAACAATAGATCATTCTCCAGCAAAATTCAATCCTCTAATAAAAAGGGAACTATACAAGTGTAATTAAAGCCACTTTTATGGCACAGCTGCTATTTTTTACAATTCAGTTCACATACAAGTAGTATTCAGTATCTTACTTGGAAAAAGTAACTCATTTATTAAAACAACTTGATTTTTCTTTAATTGGTTTATTTAAATTAATTCAAGTCAATTCTTTTGACTTGAAAAAAAAAAATATTTTATAACTTCCAGGTAATGGATTGCCATGGCAGTCTGGAGTATCAGACAACATTCCTCCACAAAGGCAGGAGGAGAGATGCAAGATAAGCAGTACCAGGCTGTGGGTCATCCACAAGATGGCAATAGCGGGATAATTTCATAAAAGTTCAAGCGTTTACAAAACTGTCCTCTTTGCTTCTGATACATTTTTGGAAATTTAATGTGGATCAGAGAGAAGCTGAGACAGAAGTTAGTTGCTTTACCATTGTCTAGTTCCTAGAAATATAATATGATTATAAAATATAGAAGAGAAGTTTGCATTCAAACCTCACTTTTTTTTTTTTAAGCTGGTCATGGATACAGCAGAATTTTTGCTGCACAAAATACAGTGAGTTACATTTATCTTGTCTCAGTCTATCCCAATAATGTGTCCATGAAGGGATGAAACTCAACTATTTTGAACATTTGTGTTTGTCAAAGGATTGTAAGAATGTTTGGAATTAAGGACCTAAATGTCCTATTTTTCAGTGATGTTAAACATCTCCGAGTACCTGTACTCTTGATCAGATTGCAAACAGAAGCTTCTCCAAAGATTTAATATCTAAATTTCAAAAGGGATTTAATACCTCTCACCTGTAAAAATATGTTTCTGAGAGCTTATTCCTGTATACTGCTACATTTTGAGGCTTTTCTATTGCCTTAAAAGCAAACCAAAGCAAATAAAGAAACAAAAGAAGTGGGGGAACTGAACATACCTTTAGTATTTGTTATGTTAGAAATGCTCTCTAATTAAAGTTCTTTGTCATTTTTAGTAACTAAGTGAATGAATAGATGGTAGTCCTTCCTTTCTTGACGTGGATGTCTGGTAGATTCATATTACCGAGGTTTAGATGCCCATCATGCCTAATGTGGAGCAAAATCACTTTGTGCTTTCTGTAGAACAAACACTGGGTTTCAGCATCTTAACCCTCAGGATTCTGTGGACTGTCTCCATTAAACAAAATCAGATGCAAAGAAAAAACATGTTCAAATATTAAGTTGGTAAAATGAAAATGCTTGAAAACAATAGCTAGCATAGGCAATAAATACTGTATGATGTTAATGCATTGAATCATCCATTGAAGTTGCCTTTCTCTACTGTCCATGTAGGAAGCCTACAATGACCAGGTAAATTGAGTAGATGTCTTCAGCAAAGGGAGTCTCCACTATGTGAAAAGATTTCATTACACAAGACTGAAATTCCATGTCCGAGTGTTTTCAGGCAATGGAGTGTGATTCTAGAGATCGTATTTTTGCTTCTTGTTCTGGCATGCACAATGTGTGCATGTGTTACACTTACTTGTAAATGTCCAACAAAATCTTTTACACAATACATTGACATAATAAAGGCAGATAAAATATAGATCTCGGACTTTTTAAATCTCTTGCTGATATTTCATGAAGTCTACTTTTATGTATACTAGGAATGTGAAATATGAGGCTCAATTTTTTTTTTTTCTTAAAAATCTTGCTAGACGTGAATTTAATGTGGATTTATGTAGAGAATAAAGCAGGTACCTTATTTATGTGGAAACAGAAGTTAAAGAAAATAAATATTTTGCCTTATACTTATTTTGAGAGTTTTGTAAACACACAGTGTCATTTTGACTTTTTTTTTTTTAGGAAGCAAGCATATGATGTGAATAGTTACAGATGTGAATGAAACTTATGTTAGCTTACTAAGTAAAAATATGTTCATCATTTGCTCTTGTACTGTCCTGTTCAGTAATGGTCTAAAAGATGACCGCCCAAATAGTTTTCCATCAATAAATCAAAATTCCTTCATTGTCTACAAACTCTGAAAGTATTTATTGACAGACAATGTAATTTTTGAGAAATTCTTTTGCATGTATTTCAGTAAATCCATCAATATTAAAAGGTAGTCTAGTACAAAAGAAAATGTAGAAAGCCCAGGAGACACAAGTCTTATCTTAATGAGAATGGCCAAAAAGCTTATTGAAATGTCTCCAGACAGGCAAAGTACTAAGACATGAGAAATCTGATCTTAAGAAGTGTACTACAAAAACATATCACACATCTTCATCTGTGGTTTTGTATATGTTTTCATTGAATTTCTCCTGAGACTGAGAGAGGCCAAAGGAAAGAGCTAAAAACAGGTTACCCGTAGCATCCTTCATTTAAATCTTTAATCTTCTGTGAAGTTTCTGAAAGTAGTCATTTCCAAATCATGTGCTGTATTCTGCCATTTCTTCTTCAGTCCAGTCTTCTATTGGACTGCTTTTTTTTTGTAATAGAAAATTACATGGGAATGGAAGCACTACTTGCATGTTCTATTTATTTTATTATTCGTACTTGAGAGTGGAACAAGCATATCCATTGACTATGCAGACGTTTTGAATCTATAATGCATTTTGGTACCACATGAGGGCAGAAATGATCTATTATTTTGCCTGAAAAAATTTAATGAGTGACAAGGATTAGCCTGCTTTGCTTATTTTCTTCTCATTGGTTATCTGTAGCTCATTAGCACTGGTTAACTGTTTTCTTTCTCTTGTTTTTTATTAGATGAGTTCAAAGGGGAGGAAGCAGGAGTTAAAATCTTAAAATCTGATCTTATCAGACTAAGTATCAAATGCTAGTTTTCTGTAGTTAAGAGCTCAATTTGAGTCTAGGGCATTCCCAGAGATTTAGACCTTTTGATTACAGATGTTTGTTAGTCACACTCCTATTTTCATTGTTATCCTTGCTGAGTTGTACAGCTTGTGGCTCACATTTACTGAGTTTGTTTGATGATTTGTCTTTTTCTATTTCATGTTATCTTACTCCTGCCTTCTAACTTGGTGCTACCTCTCTCCGCAAGCTGTTGACATGAATTGTAGGCTTTTGGGTTTTATGTTTTTATTTAACTTCATGTCAGTTCAGAAACCTAGTCTAAACTAGTTATTTAAATTCCTATTCCCATTAAGCTAGCGCAGATATTTAGCTTTAACAATCTAGAAATCAGGTGAGACAAATCCTAGGTGTGATCCTGCTGTCACATTACTGAGGAATCAGTAATGTACGTTATGTTTTCGGAGAACTGCCTTTGAATCAGGATGCAACTTTCAGGATTGATAGTAATTTTTTTTTTTTTTTTAGTTTAAGTATATATTCTTAAATTTGCTATCTCCTTTAATTGATGGAAACCTTGAAAAATTATGTATCATTGTAATACAATGTACAGTTTCTTTTCCTCTTGTCTCTTTTACTTGGCAGAAAATATAGAAACAACAGACTCCCAGGTGAGTAAAGACAATTAACTATTAATCAAATCTCCAGTATATTCTAATTCAACACTAATTACTTTCTGTTAATTCATTAATAAATATTTAATTTGGCCTTGAGCATGTACTGCTTATTTGTCCCTCTAAAGAGCTAGCATGAAATCAGCGTTTCTTGTGGCGTTAGATTTACAACTGATTCTGCAGCAGGATTAGAATCTAAGGAGTTCTAAGTTAATGGAAAAGTTTCGCTATGACCTAACACAAACAACAGGTTTAAAGAGCCTGTGATGCTGTCTGCTTTACATTTTATTTAGTATGTAGAAGCCTCTACTTCAAAAGCCTCTATTTTGTTACCATCAAACAATAAGAAACATTGTATTTCCATGTACCCATCTCTTAAATTGTGCTATGTTTTGTTCTCAATTTGCCTGAGCGAAATATGAGGTTCCCCAAGAACTAATTATTGTCATGTTTGCGTGTAGGTAACCCAAGAAATTAGTTTGAACTGTAGCACTTCCATTTTCACTCTGCTACCTTTGGGCCTGCTACAGTTCATAAGTACTTCTGAAATGGGGTGCGTTTTTTGTCACAGCTGACGCTCACAATTTAAGGAGCTCACTACCACCACTCGCTTCAGAAATGCTTTTTTTGGGAACTTAATAAATGTTACAGAGTATGGGATGTACATTGAAATACAATCACTGGTGTATTGCTCCAATTAAACACTGTTGTGTTAGACCAAAAAGACTGATGTTCTTCTGCAAAGATGCTGAGTGCTTTTGCTTGTCAGTTAGAAGATCCTAGAGAGAGAGAAGAAAATGAAATCTCTGGCATCTTTGCAGTATAAAAAAAAAGGAAAATTGGGAGGGATTACTCTTACCCTCTGCCACCTTGATTTTACGTATTTCAAAAGAATTCCATGTAATGTTTTCAGCTGCACTGTTTTTAAACTATTTCTTCTTTTCTTAGAAGATGCATGAATATAGTATGTAGCTGCATATATGCATGCAGTATGTATTTTTAATATGTTACAGTTTATGTATGTGTATGTGTTTTATTCTTATACCTGAAAAAAAGGGCATCATTTTTTTTAAAGTTACTGTTCTTAAGTAGTATGGGGAAACATTTGAGCCTGTTTCCATGTCTATTTTACTTTTCACCTGCACTGAAACAGGTGATAGTTTCCATAAAATGTAGAAATAATAACTAAATAGTCAGCAGAGACAGTAAAAAACAGATGATGTAAGTTTTGCGGTGTCATACAACTTTTACTTTTAGAACAGTTTTAACAACTGGGTAGTTATCAATCTGAACTTATAAGACATTCATTTGGAACTTAGTCTGAAATGTAAACAGGCACCCTTGAGAAGGCTTAAAATTTGAACTCAACTCATTGGATTCAATGAGTTTTTCTTAGTCTGAATGTTTATCTGGAAACCTTCAACGGAATTTAAAAACAATAGAAGATCAGAGTTAAAGTTTGTTCATTATTGTCGTTAAATACAAAAAGTTTATCATATAGAATACATCCATCCAATTGCTGTTGCAAGTTTTCAGCATGCAGACTTTCTTTATAGGATGATTTAGGAAAATACTTTGAAGGACAGAGGCATAGAATGGCAGTGTTTACAGATGGTTTAAATTTTATCTTCAACTGATTGATTGTCTCTATTTAGATTTTAGCGGATACGTATTTGTCAAGATAAATGATCCCTATTTAGATTCTTTCTGTTCATGAGTAGAAGTATCTGAGTGAATTAATGCTAGGAGGCAAAGAAAGAAATACAAGAAATGCTCATGTGCAGATGTGGAAGACTTGCAACTTTTTATCCTGAGCAGTCAGTGCAAGGACTAACAAACTCTGAAGTTCTGCAGACAGGTTGGCCTGTTGATTATAAAAGAAAGTTTGCACAGATAGTTGCTCAAATCCATTCTGTAGCAATGACACTGGAAGCTTTTATTATGGCCTTTCTTAAAGTTCCTGGTTTTTTTAACATCAGTATACCAATTCAGGTGGGAACAAGCATTTCTAAATCAGAGAATGAGGCTGCATTGCTCTCAAACACCATTGTTTTTATACTTGTCTACAGGCCCTACATTTTGAAAGTATCTTAAGTTGCATCATCTAAGTACTTTTGAAGACGTGGGTTATGATACAATCTGTGGGTATTTCTTGCCGGGAGAGTTTTTTTTAACTGATGCAGTGATGAGTACATCCAAATATATCTGAATTTTCAAAATGTCTATTTTTGTCCTGCATTTATGATTATGGACTGCCTTTTAACTCCTAGTACCCTTGATAATTGATACCATATGTATGCATAGATTAAAGACATGTATTTCTTTTTTTCTTCTCTTCCCTACTGCTAACATCTGAGAGCCTGATTCACCTCCTCTTTATCTAATGATTAGATATTAAAATCAGATAAGATTACTAAGCTTTCATACTGACTTGAAAGGAATAAAAGAAGTTAATTCAATAATATGTGGCTTTAAACTTATTTCCTTTGAGAATTAATTTTTTTTTTTTGGCTGTTCTGTAATATGGAGATTGGGGTGGAGTTCCTATAATTAATGAAGCTGTAACTGAAATAGTTTTCTAATCTAACACATTGAATATAATCCCTGCTGATTTTCACTAGTGGGAAATCCAAGAAAAATCTGGAAATAATTACTTAACCAAACAACTTGGGTTATGTATCTGTTCCTGAACAGTGCTGTTGCTTTAGTACTAGAGTAGTCATATATGAAAATGCTCAGTTTTTCCCCAGAGTCCCAAGTACATCCATTTGCACCCTACCTCCTATGCCCTGCTGTATGTGTGTTGAAGGAAAAAAAAAAAGCCAAAGTGAAAAGTATAACTAGAGAAATCGGCACAAAGCATTCTCATAATGTTTGTTCTATGCCCTTCTGTTAAGGGAGGAGAAATTACTCTTGTACAGAGATGTAAGCATTAAATTGCAACTTATTGGTTTTGAGGCAGTTTGACATTTGTGGATAATTGACATCCTATATCCAATATCCAAGTCTGTGTTATTTTTCCTATTTCCTGTTGTCCTACCTATAGGATCAATAGCAGTAGTCAAATTTAAGTAGCGCAAGGTCCTTGTATTCTACTGTAGTTGATCAAAGCTTTGTATAAAGAGGGCAGAAGGAGCTTCATTCCATTGTGCTGCCCTACCAGGTGGAAATAAATCACCTAGTAGTGTAATTATAGTTTAGGTTGAAAGGGATCCCTGAAGGTCATTTGATCTGACACCCTGCTCAGAACAGGTTGAGTAGCACATTCTAATACTGCACAGAGGCTTTATAAAGAAAAGAAAACTTGAAAAATCTGTTATTGAGAGGGTTAGTTTAAAAAGATCAAGGGAAACTTGAGCATTTATTTCCTGTAACTCATTATTTCAAAATATGTGAATGAAAAAGTTGTATAAATAAAGCTTCAATTCAATTACATTGAGAAAACCAGTGAAGAGTGCTGCATATGGATGTTGGTTGCCATATTAGAGGATGATCTCTGCTGCTTCTATTTGTGAGGAGACAAATTTGCGTTTTGATATTGCTGCATAGTTTCAATGGGACAGTTTGGGGGATATTTTTGTTGCAGCAGTTGGAATAGATACACAAGGTGTAAACAGTGATTGAGGGGGTTTTAAAACACTGGACTACTCTATTTACTTTGAGAGTTGGTACACAGTCCCAAGATGGCTTATTCATAACAGAAATATAAAGTAATTTGACTTTCAGACACTGTCAGTGCAAAAGTTTTCCGCAGAAGTCAGTGCAGAATTTTGTCCTGAATGTTTGATAATATTCACTTTTCTGAAATACGAAGTTTCTGATTTCTTAGTTTTCTATAGCAATGCTTCTCACTGAATTACTCTCTTTCCTTAGTGGCTTCACAGAATAAGTCAGATTTTCTTTTCCTTTGTGATAGACGCAGCAAATGAGAGCTGCACAAAGTTTGGTCAAGACACAGCCCAGGTTCTCTCTGTAGTCTTGTATAATTTTTTAGACAGTGGTGCTTTTTTTTGTATCTATGAAGAAAGGGGAGAGCACTAGCAGACATTGTCTGTATTTTAACAACCCTAAGAGAAGACTTTCCCTTCCACACAGGAAAGGAGTGAGAGTTCTGCATTCAGATGCACTGAGTATCACATGGCGGGTTGTCCTGTAGGAAGCCAAAGCCACTGCTACAAAATACTAGAAGCAGAGATAGGTGAGTGGATACGCAGCGCCTTAGTACAACTTACTGAAAACAATTCACTTGGGAAAAGATAGCATGATTAATATCAGCTTCAAATAATTGTTTCACTAACAGATTTCTAGAATTAAAAATAGAGATGTAATAATCCCACCTCTGCTTATCAAAACATCTGTCTTGTATGGGAAAACAGGCAGGGAAACACAGCTTCAAAAGACTGGAGAAAATGTCATATAGAATACACAATCCCACAAGAAAGAGTAAGGGGTAATGGTTTTAAAATAGAAGGAAGTAGATTCAGATTAGATATTTGGAAGAAATTTTTTACATTGAGGGTGGTAGAGCACTGGCACAGGTTGCCCAGAGAGGTGGTGGATGCCCCATCCCTGGAAACATTCAAGACCAGGTTGGACGGAGCTCTGAGCAACCTGATCTGGTTGGAGATGTCCCTGCTCCTTGCAGGGGGGTTGGACTGGATGGCCTTTACAGGTCCCCTCCAGCCCAAACCATTCTATGAATTGGAGGAGCAGAATTACATGCAACATGTTAGGTTAAGGTTTAAAAAAGTATTAGTAGATGTTTAAAGCTGGAATTTTGGCTTTATATTCAAGCTTTTAATTGGGTGAGTTTTCCCATCAACTTCCTGACTGAATTCAGTGGGGAGTAGTTATCCCTGAAAGACACTCTGGTATTTTTAATCTTTGTTACTCACCAGTCTTACAAGTGTAAGAGCACTGTGTTTTGGGCCATTCAGGCAGATTTTAAGCAATGTTTAGGTGTCTTTCTAAGGAAATATTGATTACTCTGGAGTTTAGAAGGGGAATAGGTGCACCTGCAGTTACATGGTTGAGAAGCTTAGGTGAATTTAAAGCTTGTTATGGAAGTACTAGTGAATTTAGGTCACTACCAAGGTTCAGTGGTACTATAAACAAGGCTAACTACATCAGAGACTGCGACTTTGGTCAATTTGATGTGCCTGAAATCCCATTTAGGGAGTTTGCATCTTAACCTAATTTTCTGTCACTTGATCATGCTTTGGGCATCCCATATACATCATCTGCCATATTTTGGAAATACACCAACTGCAGTCATATTTAACACCTGTAGGTATGTGTGCCTGATTTGGCAGGGGAGGGCAGAGGAAGGAAAACAGATTGCTGCATCCATTCCTAGCAAATAAAAGTATAGATTACTGAATATGGAATCAATTTCCCCTGCTGATGCCCAGGTGACAAATTGTAACTCAAATGCCAGAGCTGAATAGAAGGGGATCTCTGTGTTTCATTTATTCTTCCTAATCAATTATGCAGCTCTCAGTGAGGAGAGAGATATTCTTGTCACACTGCAGACTTTGCTTCAAATATTACTTTATTATTTGATTGTCAGACAAACATGCCAAGTAATAAATTGATTTTCACAGAAAACACAGTGGGTGAGACCAGTGTGTCAGCAGACAGCCTTTTGAAAGCCAGATGACAAACAAGCACAGATTGGGTTAGTGAGGTAGAATACAGTCCCTCTGACTTGCTGTGAGTGTAGGTAAAGAGGGGCAGGAAATGCCAGTCATTTTGATAAAGTGTCTGTTTTGTTTAAGACATAAAAAGGTTACTTTAAAATAACTAAATGACAACAGTAAGAATGGTTGGGTGAGTCAATCCTTCTTTTCTATAAAAAATAAATATATATTTATTCATCAAAGCTCATATTTGTGCTTGTTCTTGACTTCAATAATGTGAACAAGTTGAAATGGGTTTGGTTAATGAGCCAATTATATTCAGACAAGATCAGTCATGCAGCATGTTGTGCTTAGCTAAATTGCTATGTAAATAGTTAGAAGCTTTCTGTGCATCTCGTACTCCTGACAGTAGAGTGAAGAATCAGCATCACTTGTCAGCCTGAGTTTGTGATTTTTCTCTCCTAAGTCTCTAACTTTTTTTTCACCCTGAATGTAAAGTATTAATACTGAGATGCAGCCAAGTCTTCGACATCTGATTTTGAGATAATCTGTAAAAAGGAGACCAAACAAAATGAAGTGTTTATATCAATTAACTTCTCTGGGGAAAAAAAAAAAAAATTCCTAAGACACTACAACCAGCAGAAAGAGTATCAGGAAAAGTAACATAAAAATCTCCTATTTTGGCATTATGATAAATAGACAGTGTTGTACCATCTACAGTTTATGAGCTTTTAAGTTTTTATATTAGACCCAAGTGAAAAAGTAAAATAATTTAAGTTATGGAACAAGAAACAGTATTGGTGAAATATTTTTTCACCACTAGACAAAACAGTTCCATATCCACTAAATATTATTTTAGAGGGTATACTATTCCTTCACTTCTCCCTTCATTCCTGGTTAGCCAAAATTTAGTAATCTGTTGGTGTTTAGGAGGGAGATGTATATTTGCTTCTTTTTTCAATCAAATATATTAGAATGGTTTCGTGTTTATTGATAAGTAAAATGCAAAATCTACTGTATGCAACCTCAGCTAAGCTTTGGCTTAAGATTATAACTAAGCTTTTTGTCAAGGTCAGAGCTCCATTTCTTATTCAAGTTGTGTCCTTAGTTTTTTGCCCTTTCTCTCTAGCATTTCCTTTTTCATTCCTGTCTCACACAGATGTTTCTTGTCCTTCCACTTCTCTCACAGGCATGCATCTCTTCACAAATTAGTAACTCATGAAGCCCCTATGCCTTCACATGCTTTGTGTTTGCCTTTATTCTGGCTGGTGACATGACTATTTTCTGTGAAGATTTATTTAGTTTTAACAATTGCCTTTGTAAAGTTTTATAATTATTTATAACATTTATTCTGAATAAATAGTAGCTGTTTAAATTATCAAAAATGATAAGTATAATACCATTCAAACCAAAGTATTTTGAAATGTTTGTGTCCTAGTTATGATGATAATTTTATTTAGACAGTATTGATTCTTTTTTTTGCCAGTAGAATATACATATATATACTTTTTAAAAAAAAAAAAAACAGTAACATCTAATATTTTGGTTTTCTTAACTCTACCTTAAAGCAATTGTACATAAAGAAGGAAATTAAATTTAAATCAATAATTAAAAACAAAGGCTGAACTCTACTTTGTTTTCATCTTTCTCAAAATTTTCTGAAATATGCCTATAAGCATGTTTTTGTTTTGTTTCATTTCACTTTCAGTGCAATGACCCTCAGCTGCAAAGTATCTTAAAAAACCTTAATTATTTTGAGCATTAACAATCCAGAGTCCTTAAGGTTGAATATGTAAATATAAAAGTGCTGCAAGGAATGTCTTGGGTTTGTTTGTTTTTTGGTTTTTTTTTTTTTTTTTCCCAGATAGTTAGAACTTGGTGAGACAGATAATTTGCTTTTAAAATGCTACTGTTTCAGTGGTGGTACCCAGTGATTTACACCACCGGAAGACCTTGTCCTGTGTCTTCAGGGTACGCTCAGTATTTCAAGATGCATTCATATGTAGTTATCTGCAAATTGAGAATGAGCTGTCACTGTAACTGAGACTGTTAAAAGGAGCTCACAATGTAGGCAGAAAAAATGTTTATTATCTCAGGGGTTTTTTTTTTTTATTTTTTTATCTGTCCTGCTCTTGAAGGATTTGGAGGAATCCTGATGTAAAGGTGGTTCTTATCATGATCTAGTGTTGCTACTTCACCATTGTAATGAATTACAAAACAAAGTTCTTGAGGTTCCAAATAGCCCTGATGCTAATTGAACCTGAAACTCATTTTGTTTTCTTCTTCTGTAGTAGAGATGTAACTACATTTAAAGGTCCCTTACCAGCCCTCACGATTCTGATTCTACAGTAGTATACTGCAGTTGCCTTGTAATTAGCACTATTTAAGCATATACTGTATCAGGCCCAAAGTCTGGTCGGGAAAATGGGTTTCAAATTACTTGTCCCAAAACTTTTTCTAGAATCAACACTTCCTGGCTATCTGCTGTTCCCCTTGGGACCTGTCACTTAAATGCCTGATATCACAGTGTCTCTTAGCCCACATTTACTGGCTGGAGCATTGCAGGATGGGAATGGTATGATGACTGTGATCTATTGTGGAGAGGAAGCATGACTGGAAAGCTGTAACCATGGTCATGGTTAGGAAGCATGGTAGAGAACTCTAATCATGGAAGACAGGAAATACTGTGGCAGAACAGTTTATTTGCTCCCTTTTGACAAAACTCTGTATTCGGACAATATTGCTCATTTCCCTAATAAAAATATGTAATGGTGATTTTTTTTTCTTCTTCTTCCTTGTGTTGACCACAAGAATCCAAACCCTGTATTTTTTCCACTTAAGACAATTTTCCTGGAAAGTTCTATAGTTATCCGGCACTGGAAATAATATGGCTGTACGTGAGAGCAACAGCAGCTGGTCTAGTGGATACTTGTTTAAATGTGTCATGTTTGGCACTGAGCGTGAAAATGGTATAGCTTTGGGTGGTGCCTGAGACTATTAGTTTAAAATGTTGTGCCATTTTAGAAGGTGATTAAGTTTTGTTGAAAGAAAAGCCAAAATAGAAATCAGTCTTTTTTTTTATCAAATGACTAATTTAAGCTCAAAAATAAAGTCTATGTTACCTGTAGCATGGTCACACCCTTATTATATGTGCTAAATATCTAAGAAATATATATTCAGAATCTGTGAATTACACTGACAAGCTGAAGGGAATGAAGTACAGAGTCTGTTTTCCTACTATTTGTCTAACAAATTCCTCTGGATGTGTAGATATGGATATGCTTAATTATTTACTGTTCAAGTTAATTTTTGAATCAAAGCTCATTAATTGTTTTAATGCTAGAAACTCAATGTGTTGTTGCAGTGAAGATATAAAATTAAAATATCAGATTTTGGTAATTATATATTATTCTCATGAGACAGCTGCACTGTAACTAAATGTTGTTATTTACTTTGCAGAATCATAATTACACCTATTATATTTTTGATCCTGAAACACGATTAGAGCAAATCTTTAACCACTGAAGGTCTAACATCAGGGCATTTTGTAGGAAGCTGAGAATAAATTAAAAATAGAAAACAAAATTAACTGCAAATTGCTCTTTTTAAGAAACATTAAGCCTGTCACATGAACTTCTGGAAAGAGACTATTAGAGTGAAAAATGGAGTATGTTCTGACTAACGTTCAGTTAAATGATACCCTTGCAAATCTGTGTATGAATACCAGTGCTGCTCATAAAGGGTATCTAATTGATCATATGGAAGTCCCAAGCTGTCATTTTCTATATGAAACAGGTAAATCTTAAAGCTTCTCTTTACAAAAGATGTTCTGTTTCAGAACATTGCACTTACTTGTGGTATTTTGGTTTTATACCAAAATCATTGTTCTTGTTCTGCAGGAAATTCTGAAATTGGGTAAAAGGAAATACATCTGTGTGTATATATATATATATATATATGTGACTGCAGTAAAATTGGCATAGTTCTGAAAAAAAAAAATCTAATGCAAGAATGTTTTTGTTTAAAAAGCTTTTAGAGAAAGAAATTTTTGTAAATTTCTTATTATTTAAATAAGTAATAACAATATGCAAGCAGACATCAAAGACTAATGAGCCTACGGTTAACTCCTGTGGATAAACAAGAAAAAAGTGCAGATCTCTTCATTTTTCCTGAGAAACAAAGGTGGAGTAAGAGGGAATGTTTTGTTGTTAACCTGTGGAGAGTAAGAGAAGCTAACTGAATTAGCCAGGCGTCATTTAGGACAGATGGGAAATATTTGTTCAGAAGTGCAATATTATGGTAAGATTAAATTAATTCTTGTCTGTACACCTCTGAGTCAGAGAGTTTAGACTGAACAATGACCAAAGCCAAAACTGCAACATTCAGTTATGCAAAAATGTGAAAGTCATAGGTGAAATCAGAAGAAAGACTCATACAAGAGGATTTTCTTTCTTGCCATCATGACTCAAGTGATTTCTTCCTGAAAAGACTCAACTGTCAAGGGTAATTTGACAAGACATAAAGATATGGTGGCAAAGAGCAGCAGAGATACGGAGGTAAAGTGGTGGGGAAGGATAGCGGTGTTGACTGGTGCGTTGCTTGGTTGTGGCAATCCATGCCTGAAAGTGGGAGGCCTCCCAGGGGTAGCCCTGAACTTAGTCCTTTAGGCTTGCCTTGTCTTGGGCAAATTCAGTAGGGCTGAGGGGGTGACCTGCCCGTCACAGGGACTTTTATATGCTTTTATGGTGAAATACAAATGAGTTAACTGAGGAAGTAGTAGTGTAGCATGCATCCACAGCTATAAGAGGAGGGGCATGTGGAAAGAGTAGTTGTGCCTACTGCTAATTGTCCAAACTGCTTTAAATAGATGTCTTATTATCTTTCCCTGTTCCACACAATTACTTTCTGTTTAAGCCCATTTAACTTACTGCTTGGAAGTGAAGAAACGTTCATTCTTGCATAAGTAGGTCTTCTGGGTTGGTACTTGAGATGCTACTGTTTTTAATTTTCACAGTTACCTCTGGGAAGAACTCCACTTACTGTTGAATGTGGGCTAAGAAAAGGATTACATATTATTTTATGCCCTTCTATTTTCTTTCGTTGAAGGTAACCAAAGCAAGTTACATTTACTGAAATGTCAAAATCTGACATATGAGCACACCATTATAATCTTAGCTGGATAAGGAAGCTGTGTTTCTGGGTGCTGAATTATTTAGATTTGCATAAATGTGTTTCAGGGCATGATGTGGTATCACTCTTCTATGTTTTCAGCTTTTGTTTGAGACAATTGTGTGAAGAACTGGTACACAAATAACTGACAATGACCAGACCATCAGATTGAATATGCTAGGATAGTTCTACTGTTGATCAGTTCTTAATAACCTTAATAGGTTATATCCTATATCTAAGTTATATGTTGAAGTGCCGTATCTCTGTATACAAATGTGCATTAATTGATAAAGCGAGTTAGTGCTATGTGTGCAGAGCCGTCAGTGCCTCCAGTAGCTCGGCCTGTACTGAACTTGCAGAGGAAGATTTTGCAAGCGTGACTCTGTCAGAGAAACAGGGTACAAGTAAGCTCTCCCTGCAGTGGATTATAATTAATTTCTCTTTGACTTTCAGAGAGCAAAACCCACTTCCTTGTCATCTTAAAACAGTATTCAAAGCTTGTTGGAGTCAAAGGGAGTTGCTAACAGGCTTGGTGTTATCCGTGCTTAGATCTGCAAGCAAAGGTGAATCTTCCGTGAAAGAGTTCAAATTCAAGCACACTGAATGTCAGAAAACTATGTAAAACCATGTAGGCTCTTTAGCTGGTAACAGTTTACTAAATTTCTTCCAGTCCAATGGAGATTGGACTGTAATTGTCTGTATATCCTCTTGGTGGTCTGTTATTACATTATCAGTTAAGTGTCTCTTACATATTAGTGTGTCAGTGGCACTTGTGGTGGTAATTACTTGTTGTTTCAAGGGCAATGTCACATGTGTTTAGCATCTCTGTCTTTGGTGGCATTTTCATCCAGTAAAGATAAATTACTTTTTTTTTTTACTCAAGGGAATAGCTAAAATATCTATCTCTGTGGCTGAATTATCCGAAGTTCTTAAATAAGAATAGTGACATGGACCAGTAGCAACAATCCTAGGTGCGTGGTAAGCGGAGCGATGAGAGAATTAAAACATATCAGCAGAGTGAATAAACTTGTCTTAAAAACTTCTGCCAGGCACTCCCTATGAAGAATTTAATTATTTTCATGTTGAAAAGTCAAATGTATATTTCAGAGCTTTCTGTAAGTTTTAAGTGAATTAGTCCTGTGTGGAATCTATTGACAGTCAATATATTTTTTTTTGTTATTATTTTGTTTTAGTACATTGCAGTATTATTTTTTTTATTAAGGACAAAAGGCTTCATGATAATATAGTCACTAAAACAAAGGCATAAACTCTAGGCAAAAAAAGAGTTGTGCTGCTTGTCCAGTGTCTTCATCCAGCAGGCAGCTACCAATGGCAGTAATGTGAACAAGTCTCTTGCCAGTTGTTTTTAGATTCATTTACATAGTTCAGTTTGGACCTTTTGGGGCCTCTTTCACTGGCTCAGCACATGAAAGTCAAGGGTTTTGTTTTTGTGTTTTGGTTGGGTTTTTTTTTTTTATTTGAGAATTTTTTTGGCTTCCAAATACAACCAAGATACGTAAGATCAAGTGTAACTTTAAGCAAGTGATGTAACAAGTCTTAATGAATCGTTGATATGGGGTAGGAGAAAATTTTTTGTTTAGATCCTTTCACCGAAGACTGTTAGTTCAATAAAATATTTTAACTAACTCACATAACCATTAATAGGTACTTTCAGGTTTTATAAAAACTTGCAATTTTAGAAATGAAACAGAATTTCTTGAAATAGGACTGTCTTTAAGAACTCAAAAGACAGAAATCTAGCCTCAATTCTTACAGTTAATTTTTAATTAATGCAGAACACTGGTTTCTTGATAATTAAATAATACTAATGATCTAAAAGTTTAGCTTTATCTTTGTGACTGGACTTTTTAAAGAAGTAATTATGTAATTGATGCAAGGAACCTGTGGGCGTGCCTGAAGTTGGGTATAATCACAAGTGTGTTTCTTTACCGTTCACTATAGGGAAAAATTAGTTAAGAACTGTGTAGTACTGGAACCCTTGATATGAATACTTCATCTGTGGATTTTTTTACTTAACACTGGTTGCAATGTAAGTTATGTTTGGTTAAGCTGAAGTTTTGCTTAAGGAAATTTCTGCCTGTTTAAGCAAAAACCTCCTGATCATTAAATGTATTCAGGATTATCATAGCATACAATTTGCCAAATAATGCAATATGCAGGTTAAAAGGAATGGTATGTGCTGTTCATTGTGCTGTTCACAATCACTGATTGAACTCACAAAAGCTGACGCAAAAGGTCAGCTTTCAAGTTTTGCTTTTTTTTTTTGCAGGAAGAACCTTGCAAAATAGATCTGCTGAAGTAGAATCTGTGTACTATGGTATGGACCTCTCCCACTCACTTGACTGTGATGAAAGCTGATATTGCAAATGGACATAAGTGCAAGAATATGAAAATGTACAATTAGTAACAACCAAAATTTGGCCTAAGCTGTATAAATGTGACAGATTGATTCTTCTGCTAGACTGCAAAAAGAACATATCAGGAGAATGGCATTTTATGCAGAGCACTTCCAAAGTGCTACTGTATCTCTTTAGATGAGAGATTACTGTGCCTCAGATTTTGGAACAGCTTCAAATAGTTTGGTTAAAGTACCTAAACTCTTAGCAAAGTTACACACAGTCTGAAACTCCTCACTTTAGAGGAACACTATTATTACTATAAAATTGTGAATAGTTTCTACCTGTAAATATTCACCACTATGTGAAACTGAAAAATTGCTACAGTTATTTAAAGTACTAGTATCTGGAAGTAGGACTTAAAACAGAAAGCAAACATCCAGCTGCCCGAAGCTGGTCAACAAACTCTACTGAGCAAATATCTTAATTTTGGAAATAAAAATGTTTAATATAAATCATAACAAATACACCTTTCCGTAAAATTTGCCTTGTCCAGCTGTAGGGCTTTCTATATATCATGAGCTGTGGTATCACAAATGACATCTTAAGACAGGAAAAGCAGCGGTCGAGCTTCCCTCAGTGTTAGTAAAATAATCTCACATGTTAAGACAAAAAAAAACCTGAAGAAACCTGTATTATTTTAAAATAATATTTTAAGGTGACTGTGGAAAATGCTTGGCCTCTCCATGAACTCCTGAAGTTGTTATGACAAAACTCCAGCAGTCAGGATAAGATTTTCCTGGTTGACTCTCCTTTTAGGCACCTTCATCAATGTCAAGGAATTAAAAGCATCTTTTCATCCTTTTGTTGTCTCTGAGATGCACCAGTGATGTCACAGGGCAAAGGAAAGGATAAATGTGCATTCTGTAGTTAATTTATCTCAGAGCCTTATGATGTGCAGGAGTAAATCACTGTATATCTGCTGGGTGCAGCTTGTATAGCCTAATGCCCTTTAGGTGAAGGCAGAACCATGCGGGTTTTTCTTTAAGGCTGAGCTGCTGCAGTGTTCTTGTCACTGTCGATGTTCATCTATGATCGCTTTCTCAGGTACTGACACTTGGTATTTTCCAGAGCTTTGCTCTTCTCAGTGGAATTTATTAGTGTAGGCCGTCTTACAGACACGGACACTAACTGTGTTCGTGATCATACATTCATTCAAGAGGATGGTACAAATGAAGCTTCATATTTGCCAGTTGGTTCTCGCATGCTTCTGTCTCTTGACACATCTTGTACTTCCTTCTACCTTCATCAGTCTGTATGGGACAAGATCCTATTTCTTTTGTGCACACTTCACATGTAACCCAAAGGGTACAAATCTGGTGAATTTAATATTGTGATGTATTGGTGGAGTAGGGACTATATCTTACTGTTTTCAACATTATTTCATAGCATATTAGTAAGAAAAGGATTCTGTCACTTGTTCCAAAGCAAACTAGACTTACAGCATAAACAGACTTGAATCTGCATTACAAAACCAGACTTTTGAACTTTGTTAGGAAGTTTCAATTTTTGTGTTATTGTTCAATATATTTAAGTTCATAACTTAAGTACTGTCTTGTTTACTTGCAGATACTTGCATTTATATTCCGTTGGATCCACCTCACTGGTGTGATAGCTTTATATACAAATTGGTTCCAATGAATTTATCTAGAATCATGATGAAATTTGCAGTAAATGATAAAGGTCTAGTTGTACCGCAAGTGGTGAACTATCTTCTTATGCTCTATTCATTAAACGAGGTGGGCTTCAATTTTTTTGGTCTTTTTTAATAACATATCTGCAGAATATAAAGTGTTCATTTCGTTGTGATTTTTTTTCAGACCCAAACGAGTACGGTATTTCCTTTGCAACTTTCTCGGGATTGAAATAGACAAGGTTCATAGGTTTTTCCCTGGAAGATACCCAGGAGACTTTAAAAGGCAGATTTTCTTGCTGTGCAACTCGAAAATTAAGTTCTTAGATCAGTTTCTTCAAGCACATAAGCTTTTCACAATTGCTTTCCTATGACTGTCAAACATAGTAATGCCAATTTAATTGCATAATGTTGAGTAATCAGCGTTTCTAGAAAACCTTCCCTAGCCCCGTGTACCTTATTTGCTGTTAAAATGAGTTTATTGCTGGTTTATTTTTTACTGCCTATCAAACAGATGTTGCTCACTCTCTGAGGGATTTTTCAGCTTTTCCCAGTCACTTTGGTTTGGTGAGTTGCCAGATGTTTAGTTTCCCTGCTGCATTTCAATAAAAGTACTGGAGATATGGAAGAGCTTGCAGAAGTAACAGGAACGCAGATAAGCATTCTTGCTGTGAGGATGCTTCAAAGAGGAAAACATGAAGAAACCATGACAAGAGCATAACGCATTCATAAATGTCTACTGCATACAGATGTGTATTTCCATTGTTATCTCTCACTAGGCTTGCATGATACCTCAGTTGTTTCATACTCTGAGCTCTCTTCTCTCACAGTTGGGAACACAGGTCAGATGTTTTTCAAACTGAATTAATAACTCAAAACAAACAATCATAAGTTGGACCGATCATACTTTCATTAGTATTCAGCAATCAAAGCAATTCCCACTGGATGTAGGAAGAACCAGAGGCAGAAAGAGAAAAAGGCAATCCATATGGAGGGTATTAAAAAGAAAATATTTGTAAATATTAAAAGATCAGATAGCACTATCTCAATATCAATGGATTTTCCCAAACTTCCTGTCCGTTAGTCATAAAATAGTAATTGCTGTTTTGGTGGGGATTCTTATTTATAAAGATACAAAAGGGGAAAAAAATCACCTGAGAAAACCTCTTGGGTAACAGTTTAGCTCTTAGGCTTTCTGAAATGTCTTTACTGTTATAATCCTGCTGTGGTCTTAAACTGAATACAGA
>WHYT01016916.1:111314-147937 GCA_009806455.1 Tetrax tetrax
AAAAAAAAAAAAAAAAAAAAAAAGTGTAAGGACACGAAATAGCTGATGCTTGTCTTGTACAAGTGCATATCGCACAGTGGGAGGAAGCAACATGAAAATGGCTGGGGAGCAAAGAAGTAAACCTGCAACACCAGCATCTGATTTGGCACTGACTCTCCTATTCAGAAGGAATATGGTCATTTAAGGTTCAGCTTGAACCCGATGAACTCTCTTGAGGGTGAGTTTGAGGTTCATTCTCAGCATAAGGAGGGGTATTTGAATCTCTACGTTGTTAACTCTTGCTGGAGAAAGTTCTTAAAGTCTAGTAGTGGGGAATAGTTAAATGTAAGTATGGAAGAACTTGGTTCAGAAGTATCTTAAATATAATTTGAGAAACTACTGTAAAAAAAATGCTCTGTCTAATTTATAGACTGTGAGGTGCTAAAAAAAAAAGAAAAGAAAAATTACCCTGTGTCAGCCGAAGGCCTAGGTCCTCAGGCTTAACAATGCAGCAAAAAATGATCAAGGAAACAAGTCAAAATGATTTTAAAATAATTGCCACTTGGTCTTCACAGTGGTACTGCATAGCCTGATTATTCTGTTGGCAGTTCTAGCTGGATGGGCTGAAGGTCATCTCAGCCATGTCTCAAGTTTCAACAAGTCATAGCGAGCTTAGGTGATGGGGAAGGCAAAGCTCTTTAAGACTTCAGAGTTGTTGGAGACTGAACTAAAGGAAATGTTCTGTAATTATAGATAGGCAACCATTTTATTATGCAAGCTGCACCACCTGCATCTCATGGCTTGTTTCAAGGTGAGGGACATCACACTTGTTTCTGTGCTCCCACATTGAATTCGTTCTCTCTTCATAAAAGAGGAAATTTTATGGCCCTGTCATGCAGCAATCCTCTCCGTCAGAGAAGAAAATCCCCTTTTTAACCTGAATGCCTATAATATCTGTACTAGGCTTGATATGTGATAGTTTTTGTCATTAATACGCTGTAAAGACATAAGTTACTGCAGTGTGTATTGTAGAACTTGGAGAGAGTTATAGAAAGTCTGACCCATTTTTAAAGATTGAGAGCTCACTATTCTGTTGTTTAAATAAGCCGTGTATGAAATTTGACATCAGCAGAAATTGTTCAGATGGATTATTTTCATTTGTCCAAAGCTGTATTACATTTGTCCCCATGTTAAGTGCTGCCAGTGACTACAGATTCTCACAAAGCTTATTAAACACCTCCAAGTGCTCAACTTTGATGCTGGCAGTCAGAATATAAATGATGAAAAAAGTTGCTACGTAAATGCTAAGGGATAAAATCACTTGTTTTTTCTAATCTTCTTGAAGCCACTTCACCATTTTCATCCAGCACTAGGCATCCCAAGTACCAATTCACTTGGAGTGAAAAGAGAAGAGGCCAGTAGTGTTCTGCTTAACTGAGCCTCTGTAAAAGCAATCAATAAACTTTGATCTCCTCCAGGAGGCCCTCATATTTACATAATTGTACCTATTTTCCTTTCTGTATCTGATCTGCTCCCTTTTCCTAAAGGTTAAGATACAGGGCAGATGTCTATATGCTTGCTGCTGTTATTAGCGTGCTTTGGCCATCTCATTTCTCAGTGGCTTTTATTGTGCTCATCTGTTCAGGAAGACTAGGTTTTCCAAGGCTCATTTGCTGGTTAATTGCATTCTCAGATCCTCTAAGATGTCTGTAGCACCTGCTCTCCACTTCACAGACTCTTTTGATCTCTCCAGAAATATCCAACTTTGATTATGTGAAAATCTTTCCTAACTGTACTACGTGCCTAGAAAGCAAGTTAAAAAGTGCCATTGAGACTATTGTGACCTATGTTAGGATTGAAAATATAATTCTATGATACAAAAGCCTGAAATGAAAAGTGATCCTATTTGTTATTCTGTTTGTGTACTTCACTGCTGGCTCCAGTTTTCCTTGCCTTACCAAAGACTCAGGCAAAACACAGGCTGTAGTGAAATGGTAGATTGCAGCTCTGCAGCCTGCAATTCAATAGCTCTGAATACATACAGTATTCAGTACAGTAGACCAAATTATCACCTGCTGGCATGAATTTTCCACTTGCAAATAGGCTGCAATATTGTTTACCTGAAATATCTCAATTTGTTTCTGTCAGTATTTGCAAATGTAGAATGAGTAGTTTCAGACCTAATTGTCTATTCTGTTTGTACAGCTATCCTTTGGTAGGAGCAAAGGCTTGGTTTGTGTACCTTAAATAGCTTGCAACCACTATTTGTTTTTGGTTTGACATTTGTTTCGTAGTTGGTATGCTAGGAAATGAGAAATGTGGAATACAGCTCTCCTTTGTTACTGACTGATTATGTAATTAAGCTATTTAATTGATGTCAATATCAGTTTTCTCATCTGTCTACCTGCTTTATGGGGCTATTTTGGCAACTGCTTGCTAAAATGTTACATACAGTGCTGCCTTTTTTATACAAAGCATTGTGGAGTCAGACTTGTGAATGGATTCGCCCACATCTCATTCTATTCATGTATAGCACTGCACATTTTTAGTTGGAACTTTTCATGAGTTTCTCTCCAGAGGTGTTTTCAAAGTTATAGCTAAAACAGCAGAGCTTTTTCTGAGACTTGGAACAAAATATTGTAGATCTTAAAATACTCTGATAATCTATGTGGTTAATATAGAATCAATTTACTCTAATTACTCCAATAACTTGAACTCAGAACTCGGGTAGAGTTGGCCTTATGGAAAAACTAGACATAAGGGTATTAAATGCTAACCTCGTTACAGAAAGTATTGTAATATCTATTCTCAAACAGAAGAAATTAAGGCTACACAGCTGATGTTAATTCTAGCATCTCCTGCTTTCTAGTTCTTGCCTTTGTAAACTTAATAGTGTTGCAATATAATTGTGGTCATATGCTCACATGTGCATGTGTGTAATTGATGCCTTTCTGTGTTCACCACTAATATTCTTGTAGTAGATATTCATGAAATTGCATTGTCCAGTCTGTCTCATACCAAATGCACTATTGTACTGTATACTACTGTAACACAGTTAGAAGTAGTGATAATGTGTTTCTGGAAATAGTGAGAAACAATGAGTGAATTCACAAAAAAAAAGTGAATACTGCAGGAGATTTAAAAGACTGAAGGTGATTGCTTTCCTTTGATAAATGAAGGTCAAACTGCCTGTTCCACTATTAATGCTATGATTGCTTTGAGTCATGATAAATCTTTACACTTGCTGAGGTGCACGCTTGTGAAGGTGTATGTGCAATTGTGATGCAATTCCTCCAGTGAAGAAAAAGGTTAGACACAACACGGCTCCATCTCAGAATTCAAATGGAAATACTAATGATACTGTCCACCGGCTTGCCGATTGCCCTCAAAAGCATTAAGCATGAGAGATTTATATCACATGCTGTTGAATTTTCTAGCCTTCTCAAAGGTGACAACTAATTTTGGATACTTACTGATAATTCAAGGTCTGATGAACAAGTCCTTCAAGCTTACTTGCAAAAATCTTGCAAATTTACTGAAGCTCATGATGCAGAGCAAATTAAAAAAAAAAAAAAAAAAAAAATCCCACCAGATGCCACTGAGGCACCAAGTGCCAGAAAACGTAAACTGGTCTGAGCCTGAAATTCATTAAGGCTCAGTGCCTCTGAGCCAGTGTTTGGACGGTGATTACTTTCCACGGCCCTTATGCTGCAGACGGTTTTGGACAAGCCTCACTTGATGCCCGTGTGGATAGGCTCCCATTTTGATGTTAGAATTTGTGTGTTTGAAATTGTGTTCCTACTGCACACTGATTCAGCCTGAAAAGACTAGATAATCCACTGACTGCAGAGAAAAAGCTGAGAAAAAGTTCTTTAGAACCTACTGTTTCTTTTCTTTTCTTTTTGAAATAATTATATGGGCAGAAAGATAGTATGATATGTAGAAAAAAACAAACAAAAAACCCCACGATTCTGTTCTGCCTACAGCACTTCACTAATGTTGTACAATTTTGTTGTCCATACCAAGATTCAACCAAATCTGCTTCATAGGTAATAGGTAAACTAAGTGCATCTGTTTCTAGCAGTTGAGAGGCTATGAACCTTAGCACTTCATGTGAAAGAAATCTGTTATGGGTTATATTCTCTGAGGAGCTGAAGAAATAATTCATTGCAAGTAATCTGTTGGATTTAGTGTTTCTTAATCACAAATAGACTCTAACTTACATGTACAATCCACGAAATTATTTCACTATCAAAGTATAAATTTTCATTGGAAACTGTGATGTTTTGTATTAGACATGTATCTGAGCAAAAGAAATGAACAAAAGTTTGAAGTTTTGCAGCACATCATCTGTGATATAACAATTAGAAAATTATAAACTGTCATAACATTTATTTAGCATGCATAGAAAAAGATCAGCAAAGATGAGAGGTAAACAGAAGTGCAAGTTAACAGTTGATGGGTGAGACTGCTGAAGCCAGTGGGAGTTTTGTGGTAACATGTTTAAAATTCTGGATATGTTATTTTAAGACTCTTAGGACACATCCAGAATCAACATGAAGAGAGATTTCATTAATGAGCTTAACTCATGTGGGAAGGAAGGGGTCAATACCACTAACAGTCTGCTGTGTCTTTCCCTGTGTAGTGGAGCAGGCTTTTAGAAAAAAAAAAAAAAAAAATCTTTCTGAATGGATTTGTTAACTCCGTTTGTCCTTTTCCTGCCCTCCATCCAAAAAAATAACTTGCTTGTTTGGATTCCAGTGTAATACAGAAAATAGAGCGAAGATGTGTTTGCCAGGGGTTGAAATTGACCCACCCCCACATCCCTCTCCAAATTCTCTCTTATTTCTGTGATTGCATTTGGGCTCAATAGTAACCAAAAAACCCTTGAGAATCAGCTGTAGAGGTGGTCAACATCTTTCACATACTTTTAAGTGATTAAATAAAAAAAAAAAAAACCAAATTTTTTTTTTTCTTCTCTGCTTTCCCTTACTTCATTTTCTGATTACAGTGCCAGAAAGTGCTTTTGTCTCAACTTTCAATCCATTGATCTGAAGCAAAGAAAATCTGCTCTCAGAAGACAACTGAAATTCTGTTTCTTTTTGCTACTTGGTTTGTGATAGGTTGATTGAACAAATTTGCTTTGACAGGCAGATCAGGTTAGAAAGGGAAGGGTGATCTTTTCAGACTATAAAGGATTGCTTCTAGGCGTTACTGTATTAGAGCTGCACTGAAAGGTTTTGTCACCAAGTACAGGACTTCTTATGGAAAGTATTATCCTATGTTGTTGTTAATGTGTTGCTTGAGCTCTTAAATTTAATAATCTTAGCTCCTTAAAAATGTTTTCTCCTGTCTAAAAATGCTGGAGAGCATGTCATACTGGGAGGAAGAAAGTATTAATGTATTCTGTGGTGATGTGAAAGTGTGGATTTGGTGAGTGGTCTAGAAACAAGACCAAACTCATTCTCTAATGAAGCAGCTGTTGCTCATACATATCAGATGTCCAGACTAGACACTTTCTAATAACTGAAGCAAGCCTGGATGCTCGTACTGCTGATTTTACATTGGGATAGTTTTTCTCTGAAGCCACATTGCTTCCCTCAGTACTTTCTTCTGCCCCTCTCCATCCTGATACATTTATATGTACCTTCTTGGAAGAGGCAGATTGTCAGACATGCAAATATGAAAATTGTTTTAAAGATGTAGAGTACAGCTAACTACGTAGCTGCAATTAGTAGGGCAGTGCAATGTTCACAGAGGGGATGTGCCTGCAGCACTGGCATCTGCTGCGATGTGTGCAGCTCTTATAAAAGAGAATCAGGCCGTTGCCCTACACTGCTGTTAGATTTCTGCTTTGTGCTGGGGTTAAAGAACAAAATGTGTCATACTGAGCTGTGAAGCTTCTTCATATCTGTATTTTGATCCTTGCTAAGCTATATGTTTAAAAGATTTGGGGTTATGTTTAAGTGGATGTCTTTGGTCACACTGATCCTGAGGTTTCCTGCAGCACAGAGAATGGCTGGCAGGGATACCCTCGTTGGAGAGTTTCATGCATCTGGAACAAGTCCAGTCTGTGTCAATCATAGCTGTGACCTAGCTGTTTTTTTTCCTGGCTTGGTCAATCTCTCTAGAGGTTACAGTTGAAAGAGAAGGCAGCGTACCAGCACTTCTGCTATTCTATGTTTGCTCTTCTGCCCTACATCTCTTTATAAAACTGCATTTTATATAAAAATTATGCCCTCTGTGTAAAAAGGTGGTGTAGTACCTGTATAAATTCAGAAGAAGAACAATAGCGTTGGCCAGCTCAGCTGTGTAATAAAACATATTTTGTTACATATGTTTTATTTTTAACAGAATTCCATTTCTTTAATAAAACGTTAAAATTATCTTGTATTGATTTATATAATTGCAGGATGTGTATGCAACACCATAGCTATTAGTTAGTTATTTTACAGATTAAAGGTTCTAGCTTTTGTAAGGCTGAAAATTATCCTGTAAGGCTGATGAAGTCATTCTTGTAAAATAAATCAGTTCTGGAATCAAAGCAGTGGAAGAAGAAATAAGCTCAGAAGAAAGCTCTGTATTATTTGCTGCATAGCCGTAGCTAGAGACCCTGTTATGATAGGTTCCATATATGCACGTAGATAAAATCAGTACCCAGCTCAGGGGTTTGAGAGTTCAAAAACTGACAAAATTGACAGGTTCTAGAAAGCAGGCAAAGGAAGTGTTATGCAATTTTGGAGATGCAATTGATGTACAGAGAGATGAAGTGATTTAACCATGATTTATGCAAAGGTTTTCTTTGGGAGATGATCTGAATCTGCATCTCCTGAGACCGGTTTCTTGGCCATGAGAACTTTATTTGGTTTTTAGAATGTAATATTAGTGAGAAGCCATTCTAGTAATTACTATTTGCTTTTGAAACCTAAATATATCATTAAAACTTATGTGCTTATTTTTTTCTCATTTTGCAAACCTGAGTTGTTCAAGCGTTTTAAGAGAAGAACAGTTTTGCTAAATAGAGGATTTATGCTATTTAATTTAAATTAAATAAATTTATTTAAATTTTAAAATTAAATTTATGTAATTTTGTTCCTTATTGTCAAGGCAATTCCTATAAAAGACTGAATTCTCCTAGCCCCAAAACTGCATGGCTTATGTTGAGCGAAAAATAATCCTGAATTTCCTCAAAAGCTACATTCTGAATCTCAAAAACCGTCACTTAAGCTGTTGCTGCAGCACTTCAGCCCTGTGGTAGGAAAACTACAGGTTTGTTACTTCTTCCTGGATGCCAAAAGCACTGAGTGCTGTACTGCCTGAATATGCTTTTGCTTTCAAGCCACCATGATTCTGACCTCCATTTGCCAGTTTTGTGCTAGTGAAGCCAGCATATAACTGAAAACTTTCTCTTACAAGAACAAGAGAATGCAACTGTATTTCGGAAGCCTTGGAGGTAGTGCAAAGTACTTCCTCTAATTCAGGAATAACTTTTGAATTCTTCAAATTCACAAATACATTCATTTAAAAAAAAAAAAAAGTTTTGAGATAGATCTCTGTTTCAGTTGTTTTTAATTTAAACATTGCATTAGGTACTTTACTGTCACCACTTCAGACTTTTGCTGGTAATTCAAGTGAGGAAAGGATTGAGAAATACTTGAAAAAAAATATAGCAACTGCTCCTTACCTACTACCTGATACTAAACCAACAGCAAAATACAGCTATGGTACAGTACTTGCATGAGTAGATGATTACTAAAAGATCTCAATATAATGAGATTGAGATCTCAAGATGACTATATATAGTAAAGAGGAGAAAACAGAAATAGTCTTTCAAATCTGTTGTTTCTTCTGTTCAGTAGGATATCCAGTGTAAAGGCATCTGGTTTTGTTTTACCTGAAGTTGAGTGTTTATTCACAATAATTTATCAGATACACCTGGTCTTTATGGTGTATTTTTTAGTGGAAAAAGGGGCAAACTTGTGCAATGCTTCAGAACAATCTTTCTGAATGTGATGATGATAGGTATAGACATGTATGAAATGAATGCTGTACCTATGAATTCATTTGCCCACTAGGGGACACTGGGACATTATTTTTTTGTTCAAATGAAAGATCTTTCAAAAACAATGAAGATAGAAAATCCTCTTTTTTTTGCTCTAAAATAAAATAAAAATCATGCATATCTAATTTCTAATCCATGCAGAATGATGTGTAATGTGTTTTAAAAAGTTTAATGAGTGGCAGGCTTCTGGGCACGAATGCTAGATCTAAGACATTTTAGCAAGTAGTTTGAACTGATCCACGATATTACAGGTTTTGAATTGCAAAGATAATGGATCATATTTTTGGCATTTTGCACTCATTAAAAACTGTGTCAGAATGATGGATTAATCTGTGGGCATTTTCTGTCCTTCTATAATCTTTGTCAAAGGAATGAGGTATTGGAATTATAATGTCTTTTGTATTATATGAATTATGAGGGTAGACTTTAGAACTTTGACTTCCTTAAAAGCTGCATTTTTTCATGATGATTAGATAACCTGCTATTTTACCCCTTTCATAAGCAAGCAACACCAAATAAAAACATTTGAGTGAAAGCACAAGCTAAGTTCAGAATGATAAACTAATATGAATGAGAGTAGGTTAATGGTGTGTAGTCTATGTAAAAAAGCCGTATGTACTTTCCATTAGTATATTACATTTCACAGATATATGGTTACTGCCTTTTCTTTTTGTTGACTCTACTAGAAATGAGCCTGTAATTTATGTAGCTAGGCTGTGAATTGAGCTGTGCTTTCAAGCAGGGAAGGAGGAGCCCTCCTGTGTGTCAAGAGAGATCTGTTGCATTATTTTGCTCCCTTCCTTGGCAGGTCCTAACTATGGGGTTGGAGGTTTGAATGTTTTCCTTACTGCTTAGCCTGTACAGCTCCTGTCGTGGGGTACTCCAACATATTGAAGGATATAGGCAAATCTTGAAAAGAGCTTATGACTTTGAAGCATCTCTCTGAACAAGTGTTGATGAAGGTGAGGGCACCATCTACACATCCCTAATGGGACGATTAGGATCCCAACCTGAGAGGCTAATCAATGAAGTTACCCTGTTCTCTACTGAATTGTCCAAATGGCTTTTTTCAATTTGAGAGCAGAAAATGCATTATTATTAGAGTATTATCTGAATCATTCTTTGCCTATAGCTTTGCTAGAATGACATACATAAAAACATTCACGCACACATGTAGATATGTATGCATTCAGATGTATACTTCAGTTAATTCAATAGGTATGAGTGGCACATATGGCATAACTGATGATAGGGCATAGATTATTATTTCAGTCTGGCTTTAAGTCTTTTTTTCTGCAAAATTCTGTGTAAATTCAAAGAAAAAATACTGTTAAGTCTGAGCATCACTTGCAGGAGAAAATCAGGTATGAATGTACAAAAATCATAACTTCTATGCTTTGTACCTTTTACTTTCACCCTTTCAATACATATGATCGTTCCTACTTTTTCTAACTGTCTCATTTTATCCTGACTTTGTTTCCCTTTGTTTCTTCTATACCATTCCAGATATTACTCTTCCGGTCAGATGTCTAGCAATTGTTAGCAATTCCAAGTCTGCTGTACTCAGTTGCTTCATCAAGTGTCATTATTTATAACCAGTACATGACCAGAAACCTGAGACATAATCATCTTAAGTCCTGTGCATATCCACACTGTAAAATGATGAATTTGATGTGGTTTTTACTTTAAGAAGGGTTTCATGGAGGACTTACCTGTATCGCATGCACCTTAAAGGAAAGACTCCTATTCATTTGTTTATCTTTATATTAGACTCTTTAAGGAAGCCAAAAAAAAAATGGCGAAATGCAGCCAAAAAGATAAGATCATTCTCCTGTCTCCTGGGTTTTATCTATGCAATAGATATGCATTTAATATACATATCTAGTGGAAATGTTAACTATATTCACACTCTATACATAAGATATTTGGTTATTTACAGGACATGTTAAATGAAAGATGTTGAGTGTGACTAAAGGAGCTATCAGGAATGGAAATGCCACTGTTAAATAACTTGGAACAAAAACTATACCTAGAATGCAGATGCATGTAATCTTGTGAAACAAACAAACAAGAAACGATAAAAGAAAACTGACTTCTAACAGCATCAGAAATGACGGGTCCTCAAAAAGAACAGGGCAGGTGTGTGATAGCATCCCTTGAGAGAAGCATTTCACTTTGTGACTCTTTGTATGCACAAATAAAAAAGAAAAAAAAATCAGAATTTGAAAATTTTAGATGTTCCTGAAGGTCTCACTTCTTTTTGTGCATAGGTCTTTTTAAGTATTTATCTGCTATGTGCTGGAGCTCAGGCTCGGTAAATGATGACATGTAAGCCTCATTTGTAGTCCTTTTCTACTTGGTTTGTTTATAAAGATGACATTCATTTGAAAATGTTAGATTCTACTGTATCTCTGATAGCATGCTGAAGTATATAAATAGGATTGTGTTTGCTATTTAAAAATGCATTCACCTGAGGTGCAGAATGTATTTTTGACAACTTTAATTGGGGAGGAAGGAGGAGATTCATGGAAATACAAAAATACTATTCTACTCTATTTAAGTAGAAATAAGTAAATAGGGTACAAAAAGTAAATAAAAAAATAATAAATTTAAATTTTATTTAAAACACTGTTATGCTTCTTAATGATTCAGAACATTTAGGCCAGAAGCTCAGTGCATCCAGCAGAGAGACAGGAGGATGGTTTGAGATTGGGGCAAGCAGCATCTAAGGAGAGGCAGAGGAAGCTGAGTTTTTCTAGGCTGCTGAAGGGAATGCGCGTGGTAAAAGGATAGGAGGCAACAACCACAAGCTGCAGCAAAGGATGTTGCAGTTGGCTATAAGAAAAAAAATTACCTGTCATGAGAGTAGTTAAGTACTAGAATCAGGGAGGCTGCCGAGTTCCCATCCATAGAGATTTTTGGAGCTTGATGGAATGAAGTCCTAAGCAACCTGACCTGACTTTGAAGTTGGCCTTGCTTTGAGCAGGAGGTTGGCCTAGAGACATCTTGAGGTGTCTTCCAACCTAAACTTTTCTATGATTGAGTGATTTTTTTTTTTTAATTTTTTTTTTTTTTTTTCCTGAGTTGAATGCAGCTATGCAGATTTTTCAGATGTTACGGTTTATTCCTTCGTGTTCTCTTAATAGAAAGCTGTAACTTATAAACAAAGATATGCTTAACATAGGCATAGCTTGGTACAGAAAAATAAAAGTGAGTCTAGAAAATGATATTTTGAAATAGAAGAAACTCAGAAAAGGCACTGTGTGTCCCTTATGAAACCTGAAGAAAAAGAAAACAGGAGAGACCTTGATGAACAGGATAACCATATGTTTGGGGTATGAGCCTGTAGTACCTTAATCTCTGAGTTTCAAAAGTGTGAGGAACAATACCTAGTGGTTTTTATGAGCAATCAAGAATATGTGCATTTAAGAAAATATGGGAGGTTTTAGCAGCCAGTAATTTTATCAGTGGCAAAACCGAATCTGACAGCTGAAATACTCTGTGCATGTTTTATACATTTTTATAAACACATCTGAAAGGAAGAAAAAATAGATTGTTCCCTAGTAAAACAGTAAACATCACCCAGAAAAAAAAGCAAAAGAGAGTTTATTGTCACTTTACCTGTCTTAGTTTGCAAGAAATAGTAGTTACTAGCTGCCTTTATACAGTAATTTAGACATGTGCTTTAAAAGATCTCAAGGTCTTACTGAACAGGGAGAGGGCGTATGGTAATTGGGAATCCTTTTTAGCCATCTACCTTCTGTATCTATAGGAAAGATGATATTTGAAAAGAAATGTTAATTCTTTCTCACTGTTTAATGAAGCTGGCTTTTTTTTTCCTCACTTATAAGTTAAATATAATACCACTATAACTTTGTAACAAATGTTTCATCTGAATATATGAAAGTACCTTAACAATATAAGTCACAAGGATAAATATGTGAATGCAGTTTGATCAAATACCTGCATGCAATGAGTTAGGGCTCTGGCACGTCATTAATAACTTACTTTTGTTGACTTTGAAACATGAAACATATTTAGCATCAACTACATTATTACTTCATTCTAGTAGCCTGATCAGAGGGCCATTCTATCAGTAACAAGACTTGTTGACTTCAGTGGGTTTAGATCAAGTTGTGTATCATGAACAGCAGTAAAAGTTAGAGTTCTGTGACCACTGTAATAGGAATGTCCTGAAGTACAGCCCCATAGATTGAATCAGTATCAGTAGGTTTTATTTGAGTAAGGATGACAAAATTTGGCTTTCCCAAATTCTGACAGAGAATGTTTTTCCAGTATGGCGTTTTCATTAAAAATTAAATGTATTATAAAAATATCTCCTATGTATTTGATGCTTTTCTGGAGTACGGAGGACAACATATTACAAAACTAAAACTCCTGAAGTATTTCACATTTTATGTGGAAAAAAAATAAATGGCTTAAAACACTTTAAAAGATAAGCTAAGCTCTCAGCTTGTGAAAGCATTGCTATACACAAGATATAGAGAATGTTATGAGAGCTTGATTTAATGCAGTCTATTAATTACTATTAATTATTTAAAATGTTATAAAATTCCCCCATGAACCCCTACTGAGATGCCAGCATGTCAAGTAAGCAATTAAAATACAATACAGTTAACCATAAAATAGAGAGCAAAAAGAAATAAAATATTTAAAAGCTAAACAAAGTCGTAGTGTTAACAAATCTTTTTCACTTACTGAAATTCTTAATTCCCTGAAACTGAACCAACTGCATTAGCTGATTTGTATTTCAGCTCATAAAGTCCTATCGTCTTCAAAAGTCTTACTTGATAAATGTCAAATAACTTTGCTTTTTTTTTAGATAAGTTTATGATCTTTACTATTGGGACTGGCTAATTTATGTCAGGAAGAGAAAGCAATGGTCAGAGAACGAGCAGTATGTAAAGAGCACTCAATAAGGTGGGCTTTTTCTTGATTTTAGAAGATATTCTGGGAAGCAGAGTGAAATGACTGTTAGTTGCAAGGTTTTTCTCTTTCACTACCACACAAAAAAAAAAGAATGAAAAAGTTGAATTTTTTAAAGGGAAGAAGAAACATGAGTGTTTACACTCTGAAATTCTCAGAAAGTATTATAAATAATAGGCACAATAAATGCCAGACTATAAACGTACAGCTATAGTGTTACATTTTATATTATGGAAAAAATAATAAATATTTTGCTTTTTGAAGTGCTTTTTTAGTATCTCCCAAATCAACTGTAGTCTAAAAATGATATTTGTTACCATTTCTTAATGGTTTGTATCTAAGCAGCGTGACATCATGGCACTCATTAGCTGTGCAGGACACTAAGGTGAATAAAAGACAGATTTAATGTGAAAGGATTTTAGTAGGCCCCTCTCTCAAATATCACTGAAAAATAGTATTTTACAAGAAGCATAGAACATATTAAATGTGTTATATCATGTAGCCAGGCCAGTTGGGCTAGACCTTTCACAGCTTGCTCCTGACATACGCTTTTCTTGAAAACTGGAGTGGAAATTAGTGTGAAACTGATGAGCTTTCATTCTGTAAAGATTACTGGTTTCTGGTGTCTATATCCATCAAGTCCTTCAGCAAAATTTATTTCTGGAAATCGGTTGGTTTGCCTCACCTAGGTGCAAATAGCAGCAAAGGAATAATTTTATCTTGGTATTAAAACTTTTGAAATTCTGTACCTATTGCAGTTGTGCTTCCATGGCACAATGAGATGACAAAAATTCTTTCCTCAAACCCAAAAGATTAGAATCCTTCACATGCTCATGCTGCGTAAGGTTTCCTTCCATATAATTTTTTAAAAAATATACATAAAGTGTCCTTACCACCTCTCACATAAGCCATCAAGGTGCCATTCAGTATAGACTCATAGGCTCTTCAGCAGTGATTTTTTAAACAGTCAGTGTTGCATTGTCCATTTGTTCATCTCATCAGAGACTTCAGAGACAGAAATTATTATCATGTGCAATTACCTGGCATGACCCTATTTCTGGTTTATATGTTAACAGCAGAAGGGAGAGCAGGACCTTAAACTTCAGTTTAATATTAGCAGGAGTAATGCTAACTTTTGAAAGTAGCCAAGAAGAGGTAGGAATGTAAAAAGCCCTGTGTGATTGAGAAGTAGAAGCAGACTGATCCGGATGCTGTCCTCCTTCCTCCTGTTTCACCCCTGTTCTCTCCAAACATACTGAAATTTCCTTTTCTGCTGTTCCTTATTCAAAAATTCCATCTGCTTACTATAGCAGAGAAGATGCTAACAGAATCATAGAATCATTAGGGTTGGAAGGGACCTTTAAAGGCCATTTAGTCCAACCCCCCTGCAAGGAGCAGGGACATCTCCAACCAGATCAGGTTGCTCAGAGCCCCGTCCAACCTGGCCTTGAATGTTTCCAGGGATGGGGCATCCACCACCTCTCTGGACAAGAGAAGAGTTTTTCCCCATCTTTCCTGTAGGCCCTCTTTAGATATTGGAAGGCCACTATAAGATCTCCTCAGAGCCTTCTCTTCTCCAGGCTGAACAGCCGAAACTCTCTCAGCCTGTCCTCATAAGTGTAGAGGGGCAGGGTCACCTCTCTCAGCCTTCTGGTCACACTTTTTTTGATGCAGCCCAGGATGCGGTTGTCTTTCTGAGGTGCAAATGCACACTGCACACTGTAATCCAGTACCTATTAGAAAAATACATTTTTGTGCTCCTCCTAGCAGCAACTTCTTTTAGAGAGTCATGGCATGGTAAAGATCAAGCCTTTAGATATTAACAAATTACAATGTAGTTAACAAGACCAGAGTCTGCCTGGACTAAGAAGTTAGGTATGCCAGTATAAATAAGATAGTTATGATAAAAGCCTTCTATAATGTAATTGATCTATAGAATTTTTCCTTCCCTATATCACTGTAGCTAGAGCTACCATTTACTGGGAATTTACTGCTCTTTTTTTTTTTTTTTTTTTTTTTTTTTTTTTTTTTTTTTTTTTTTTTTTTTTTAACTGGAATTGAATCAGTGGAACTCTGCAATCCCAAAATTTCCCACAGGTAACATCTATGTACCAGAAAGTGTCTGCCTTTGACTGTAGTGTCAGATGCTGAGGCCTGAAATTTTGACTTTTCCAAAAACTCCTCAATTTATAATATTATGTATTTGCCTTTTATTTAAGTCTTAGCTAAGGCTATGCTGCTTTGACCTTTCTCACCTCAAGGGACCAGTGTGATAGGCTTTCTTAAAGCAAATCTAATGATAAGGACTGTGAAGGGGAAATGATCCAGTGAAATGTATTGCTTTTTAATATCCTACCTTCCCTTTTAATTAAAGGCAATGCTAAAATGCAACAGTTTAGTACAAGATAAATGCTGTCTCTCCACTCAGTTGTTAAGCATAAAAACACCCTGCAACCATCTGTCACTTATGATTATTAGACACGTCAACGTGTGTTGTGCCACAGTTCTTTGAAGTACTGCAGGTTATATACGTCCATTTCTGTTGTGTCATCCGTTCCAAACTCAGTATGTACGTTTTGTGCATCAGCGTGTCAAGGGAAGACTGTTTACTCTAACGGATATCCTAACAACTGTTAAAAACACAAGTCTGTTATCCAGTGATCAGTGCTTAACTGAAGCAAGAGACAAAACTCCAGAAATTTTCTTACAGGTTACATTATAGTAAATTTATTTTTTGATTGGTTGGGTTATTTTAATATTCAGGGTACCCACTTGGTAATTTTGATTATCACTGGATGTGATTTGGAAGAGTAGAAAATTGTGCATTTTTACACCTACGCAAATGTCTGTCAAAACCCGCTCTCAAAAAAATTCCCAACATTTACAGTATGATTGGTAGAGTAGAAAAACATACTGACATATGCTACTTATTTAGGAAATTATTTTTGCTGAGCTCTATTTATGGTACTTGTTCTCCCTGCCTCTCAGGCTGCTCCTGCTGTGATTGTCCATTGTATCCTTCCAGATATATTGATTTAGAATGCCTTGGAATGGGATTGTGCTTTTCCCCACTTATTTCTGTTTTGTTCAGTGCAACGAAGGTCTTTCTCAGTGATTGGTCCTAGATGTTCTGCAGTACTAAATCACTAAATTTACTCCTCCAAAGACTGGTTCCTGAGGAAATAACCAAAGAAAATATTTAAGAGTATTTTTTCTCCAGAAAAGATTGAGAACCTCTAGACTTTAGTAGCTCAAAATTCAGGAAGCAAGCAGGCTCCAACCTTCTGTTTTATGGATAAGTGCAATCTTTTAAGAGCCCAAGGATCCTAAGTTTTGAACAGCTGGGATAGCCATTTATTGCCAAGTGTTATCAAGTCCTGACATTATGGGTTTTTTAGAAGATTACAGCAAGGCCATACTTTGCAGTATTGAAGGCAATATATTTTGACAAAATGTTTTGAAGTCTTTGACTTTATGTACAATTTTATACTTATAATAGTGTTACTTTGGTGAAATGAGTACAGTAGTGCTCACAGAATCTAGTCTATTGTTGAAGACACAGTGTTAATAATAGATATGGTGTTTTGGTATATTATATTATAGGTATTTAGATACAAAACAGCCACTGTTTGATTAGTTTTATTCTAAAACAACTTTTAAGGTATGTTTTATACATATATAGATATATTTTTGTTGTTGTTGTTTATTTTTCTCTGACCTTTTTTTATTCTTCGGCATTCTTATATGAGTAGTTACATAAAATTTCTTCTGGCCAAAAAGAGCCATGAACAAAAAATCCAACACAGTTAACTTCATAACTGTTTTCACTGAGTGTAGAATTTGGTTTTGTCAAAATAATTTAAGCTGCACTCTTTATTTATAAGATTTTTTTTTTTCTATTGAAAAATAGATTTTATGGATTTCTTTTTTTATTTCTCAAGCACACATATTTTATATCCAAAAGCATGTATAATGTATGTCTGCTTTTAAGGCAAAGCTTTTTTCTTTAGAGTTGAAACACAATTTCAGTAGCTAATAACTGACTATTTCTGCATTTAATCTTTTGTTTCACTAGCTGAAAATACAGAGATTTGTCCCCTTCAAGCAATTCTTACCTTTCTTTGAGGATATTCTTTATTTTTATTACTGTGAGTTGAATATCATAATTATAAAGCAGGTACGTTAGGGTCGTGAAGAATTAATTTGGTAACTATTAAGTCAGACATAATTATGTTAAAATATAATTGTTATGCATTTTGATCATTCAGGAAAGTCAGAAAATTAGTACAAGGCATCAAAAATAATCATAATAAAATTTCAATAGAATTCTGATTGAAAAGCGTAACTTGTTTTGTCATAGACATATAGTTACCTGTTAACATAATCATGACTCATTTCTGCAACACATAATCAAATGCACAATTTTATTCTGGAAGTCTGTTGAACACTACGAGACATTGGTTGGGAAGAAAAGATTACTGCTTTTCATCTTTGAATGCGAAGATCCTTTTGAATTAGATGTATCTTTTATATATTCCTCTTCCCAGTAAAATAAATAATTTGTTCCAGCTAGTGTACTAGGGATATTTTTTGCTTACCATTAGCCAGTAAAGAATTAAGAGATCCGTGTGTGTGGACTTAAGGTGCTCTTTCTAGGTCTAGTCATCTCCTTTTTTTCTCACCTGGAAAATTTGTCCTAGTGGTATTTTAAATTTTTATACAGTTAGCCAGTATTTCAGTCTGCTAGTTGTTTGAAAATCAGTACTGAACCTGTACAGATCAACTCCACAGTGCATGTGTCTGAATGTCAATTCTCTAACAAAGTATTGAACTGACTGGGTTTTGTTGCATATACATTATGTCTCTCCGGACAGGCAGTGTAACAGATCCTTAACGTCTCATTTACTGAATATGTACACTTGTGTTACACAGCACTCATTTATGGCACTGAGAAGGGCTCATAGAAGACAGACACTGAATTAAGGTAGCACTTCTTTATACTGCAGGCAGTGAGCTCCTGGATTTTCTTGCCGCGGGAGATGATAGAGGCAGAGAGTGTTGACAGGTTCAAAATAGGATTAGACAAATTTGTGGACAATATATTCACAGACATACTAAAGAGAAAAGGCAGAGGTGTATCTTCTACCACTCCTGCTGCAGTGACAGTATGGGGACAAAGCTCCATGGATCGTAGAAAGTAGCTAAGCTTATATGATTTCCATAAACAGCATGTTTTACTGCTGCTGCTAGAGGTAGAACATCAAGCTTAGACTATTGGCCTGACCCATCACTAGCGTATCTCTCATCCAATGAAAGAGTGAGGTAAGAAAATGCTCCCTCATATCCTATGAAGAAAAGAACATGGGTTTGTGGGATTTTACCCTACTGCTTTCGCTTCAGGGCAGCGCAGGTCAGCAGGTATCTTAAGGAAAGAACCTAGTCATTATGGGATAATGTTTTTAATCCGATATTCTAAAAGACAAAAAAAAATTGAGAGGACTGAAGCTGCTGGTGCAAAGTATCTGTGGAGCTTTAGAGACTGCAAAAACCTCAGTGCCTAGAAGATTGATGAGCTGCTGTTACCCTGTAGCTGAGAGGTCCTCTAGCAAGTAGATTGAAATTGTTTGAGAATGCATACGCCTTTCTCATTGGCCTTATTTTTCAGGATTGAAGGTATTGGGCACTGCATAGGAATAGTATGGAGTTAATGTAGCCTTCCAAGGTCATCACACTGCAAAGAGGACATAAGAGAATTTGGGCCTCAGAAGAGCGTATGAAGTACTCTTTTGGATACTGCAGCTGGACTTTATCTGAAGTCACAAGTGGAGTGATATGTTATTTTCATTTTGAAAATTGCTGTAATATGGGCCTCAAAGTGCTTATAAATACATTGGCAAAGAGCTTTGGGGTGGGAAAAGAGAATCACAGGCAGAAAGGCTTTTAGGGAGGCACTCCTTTTCTGCAAGAGAGGATTAGTGAATTTTCTAACAGGTGCTTGCCTAATCTTGTTCTTACAGATCTCTCCTAATGTGGGCTTCATAATCTCCTAGTCCCTGTATTATTGCTGCTACTGCTCATAACTTTTGTTTCCTCCTCTTAATATTTGATTCAAATGTTCCCTATTTCTTTGAAGACTTTTTCTTCCCACCAGCAGGTCTAAATTTATTACACTTCTGCTACTGGCCTGTTAAAATAATTTTAAAATTATGTGACTTGAGAAAGCTTTTTCCAGCCTCTAGAGAGGCCAAATGAAAAAAAATCAATGTGCTTAAGAGGAAATACCAACAAAATTTAGTGTAAGCTTGTTTGCCATGATGTATAAGACAATACAATGTTTCTAGAGATGAGGGTGGAATAAAATAGAGTAGAATAGTTCAGTTGGAAAGGACCTAGAACAATAGTCCAACTGCTTGACCACCATAACATTAAAGCATGTTATTAAGGGCATTGTCTAAATGCCTTTGAAGCACTGACAGGCTTGGGTCATTGACCGCCTCTCTAGAAAGCATTGTTCCAGTGCTTGACCACCCTCTCAGTAAATAAATGTTTCCTAATGTCAAGTCTGAACCTCCCTTGATGCAGCTTTGAGCCATTCTGATGTGTTCTATCACTGGACACCAGGGAGAAGAGATCAGCACCTCCCCCCCACTTCCTCTCCTCAGGAAGCTGTAGAGAGCAATGAGGTTGCTCCTCAGCCTCCTTTTTTCCAACCTAGACAAACCCGGAGTCCTTACCCACTCCTCATAGGAAGTGATGTTCTTGCAAGTTTTGTTAATGTTTTAAAAACTTCCAGAAAACTAAAAGGTCCAGAATATTTCAGAATTAAAAATGTGGAAGATTTCTGTTTAAATAAACGGCAACACGATGTGGAAATAAGAGAGAAGTCATTACATACACAGATTTGTTAGTTTTCCATAAGAATACAGATGAAAGGGTCCCACTGTACTAAGATTAAATTAGAAGCATGGATCTGTAGATTATTTAATGGTCCATTTAAACACTCACTAATCTTTGTTAATGAGTATGGAAATTTGCCTGATTGATCACTAATTGCAAATGAAATACACTATTAGATTAGTGATGGTATTTCTTGGACAAAAGAAATTGAATTCTCAAGGTTAGTTTTCTTACAGTAAGCCAAATATTCCCTGGCACTCTGCAGCACCATTTGCATTTCAATTGGGTTGTGGCTCTGTGCCACTAGTTACCATACCTTGTCTTCAGTGTAGTCATCCATTGACTGAAAAATGAAAGAGCACTCATTTTTTATTCTAAAAGTTGGTTTCCTATGTGTACGTTTTTTGTAGTTTAAGTACAAAATCAGATGCTATTGTTCTATCTTGAATTTTAAAGGGATAAATCCAACACATTTGAAAGCCTACTACCACACATAATTTGCAACACACATGTATTATTAATACCCTTAAGAAAGCTAGTGATGATACTGGCAAATTCACTGAAAGTTCCACTCACCGAAAATGAGAAGCTAACTTAAATTTCCAGAAGAAGCAAACTTTCCAACTTTCTAATTCAGTGGTGTCTTCAACCTGAATGCTGTAGTTCTTTGTTAGTAGGGACAACTGTTTTTTGGTGAATAGGAATGGTTCTGATTGCTTTTCCTTTTTTAAAATTTTAATTAATTTATAGAGATGTCACATAATTATCTGTTCCAATAGTACCTGGAATTTTTCTCTTTTTTTTTTTTTCATTGATTTGCTACAACCATTTCTCTAAGCAATTTTTTGTACTAAAAATCAGCACAGAATAGCATATTCAGTTCTGTTGAGGGATAAATACAATAAGGAGAGGTTACCTGAATTTTAAATTTTAATTTAATATCCTGAATTGGCCATGCCATGTAAATTCAAGTCTTCTTTTGGCAATTTCTGGGTATTTATAAGTCCTTTTTGTTGACAACTTCCCTCAAAGTAAATAAATAAAAATTAGTAAAGTAGACCCCCCATTCATATGCAATCTCTGTCCTTGTTGTCTTTGCTCTTGCAGTCTAAAGAGTGAATACTTCAATGTCCTCTCCAATTCTGAACTGAATAATGAGGCAGTGTGCTAAATCAAGATAATTGATCTAGTACAGAAATATGGAGACCTTTGACAAAAACAATAGAAGCTAACAGAATTATCACTCTCCAAAATTTCTCTTTTTGTTAAGCTGAATGAATATGGAATATTATGTACCTTTGGAACGACACTGTAGACTGGGAGCGGGGGTTGGCACCTGTCACCTGAAACAATAGATAGGAAATAAATGCATTCAAATTACCATTGTACAGATTAGGCAGTGTCAAAGACAATGCCATCATTCTATTGTTAGTATTAAGAGCACATGAAAGACAAATCCAATGAGATATTGTGTATTGAGTTCTCAAAAGTGACTGTAAAGAGTAGGAGAGGATTTAGTGTCAGCATGTTTTAGCGCTGATATCAAGCACTTTCTATCTCAGGCTCTACCTGATGAATGTTTAGTGAATCCTGTTGTTATACGTCAATGCTTTATTTTCTTTTCCCGTGTTTTAGTTTCCTAATTGTTATTGTATTGTATTAAGTTGCATTTTCATTAATTTGAAGTGAGAGGCTGCTTTCAGCACTGCCTTAACCGCAGCCAGACCAACTCTGGTTATGCTGTTGTTGGATCTGAAACCAAGCAGGTCTATGTGAATCATCTTTTTAATGAGAAACCTTCCAAATAAACTTCTTGTTGCAGCAGTGTGAGTAAATGGTGACTCAAAAGACAGAACTCTGGGATACAAGTCAGAATTGAACAGTTTTCTTGCCTTAATTGCTCTGTGCTGGTAAAGATGTTGATTTTCATATGTGAGGAAAAATAATTTCCACTTAGAATAATTTTAAAACAAGTAAACAAACCTGAGGCTTTTCTGTGAGTATGTGCAAATGCAGCATATTTATCACAGTTTGCAGTAGCTTGTTTATTGGTTTGTTTTATGTTCCCTTCCTGATGTCATCAGAGTCCTCCTGGGGAAAACCTAAACCAGCAAACTTCAAACTGACAATAGGCAGGATAAATATTCCTAGACCTTGCATCATCTGAAACATCCACAATAAATAGTTAAGTACAGCCATAGCATCAAGCAAATGTTTGACCAAGAAGTGATGTCTCACACCACATTTTAGATTTCAGCAAAGTCGGGTTCTGGTGAACAACTTCATGGAGCAAATTCAGCAGCAAGGAATCTGAAAATGTCCCATTTCTGTACCAAGTGGCAATAAAAGTTATTATCAGAAGCAGAGATGTGCTCAAGGCAGATCAGTTGACTGTGATCATCCACATGGAGATTCTGTATGCATGGGACTGTGAGGCTCTAATGGAACTGTGTTAAAAGTCTTCCTTTTCAGGCCTCTTTTTAAGGAAACCACAATGTCAAACCTATAAAAAAGAACCTACAAGTGTGTCTGAGCAGTCACTCTTCCTTTCCACTGCCTCCGCATACAACTGTACACTTTCAGGTCTTTTCATAGTCTCATCTGTGTCCCAAGTCCTATGGAGCGGGCTTCCTGAAGGCTTGCAGAAAGAGGGACCATGTACTGTGGATTCCTGTTTTCAGCTACTCTGGAGACTAACAGGTAGTTTCATGCAGTTGGTAATGCTTCAGGCCCCATCTTTTTTATGTTGTTGTTGTTCCTTTTGCCAGTCCAAGCAGTTAATGTTAATGGATGTTGGAGGCAGTCTACCTCACTAATAGTGCTACTGGTAGATCCTGAGTAATACTCTTTCAGAATCAATAAACAGAGAAGTTCTTTTCTTCAGTCTCTGGAGAAGCATTGCTGATATGAATTATAAGAATATTGTGGTGATTCAGAATGCATAGTATACTTCATTATAGTCTTTGAGATAGGTACTTCAGTCCTCAAGGTAGACAGGAGTCCAGGTACTCATTTTGAGAATGGAGAAGCTGAACCTCACCCATTAACTGCATACAGAAGTTTGCAGTACTCTTAAAATACATTTAAAAATTATAGCTGCTTCTGGGATTTTAATTTGTTCACGATCACTTCAGTTATGAAGTGAATATTCTATTCCAGTTTAAAGCTACACTAATGTCTTTAAACCTTTCTCAGTCTAAAGATGTCACAAGGGGATTAAACCAAGGCTTTCTACTTTGATCTGCTTGACTCAGATACTATAGTGTCTAATGTGAAGGTGTATAAAGACCTACCTAGATTGCACGGATATATGAGCAAATTCTTGGCTGCTGTAAATCAGTATAGCTTTATTGAAATAAATAAAATTATGTGGAACATCCGATGAACTGGAATCTTCTACTGTTCTAGTATGAGGTATGAATTTATCTTCTGGAACTTCTTCATTGTGTGTTCCTAGCTGTATCTTTAAAAAAAAAAAGAGTCCGTAGATACCATTGAGGTATCAGCTTTGAGGCTTGTGAAATTAGTATATATTTTAGCAAAAGAATAGGTAAATGAAAAAAGATGAAGGGCAAACAATATTTTAATACTTTTATAAGGTACAAACAACAAAGTGGTCTTTGTTTCTCACAAATTTGCAGTAGACATTAGGACACTACAGGAAACCCCAAGGAATCAATATCAAAACTTGAAATGTTGCACTGAATCTATTCCTGCTGCTGGTGAATGCTGTTCTTTTGGGGTGTTTTTCTGTTCCTGTATTAGTTATGTCATAAAAGTCCTGGAATCTATCTTGGATACTTTACTGTAATATTACCTGAGAACAGACAGCTCTGCTCTCTTGATGTGGTATTTCAGGAACAACTTTGTGGTACACCTTAAGAGTTTACTGGTTTAGATATTTGGCTTTCAGGGATTCCCTGGAAGCCAAACAGCAGTTTTGTGACTAAGCTTGAGTACATTGGATTCTTGGCAAATTTACAGATTTAGGATCCATTGGTGCATATCTTATTTAAGATTACTTTTGTCAATTGATGTATTGCACTATAGGAACAGTTTATTAGAAAAACTTTAGTAGTACAGAGATCTACTGCTGTATTATCCCTTCTTGGAGTGTTTCTGTCTTTAGCAATGTGTGTTTGAACTAAACTCAAGAATTATGGATAGTTGTTTGTTATTACATAAGAGTCTTAATACCTAGTTATCAATAATAATAATAATAAAAAGGCATTCTAGATATTACTTTGCCTGCTGGCTCTAATGATGCATTGATACTATTATTGTCTATATTACTTTTGTAAGATTTACTTTACTGTACTTAAGGAATAAAGTGATGGCTCTAAGTTATGCACAGACTATGGTCAGTGACAGTTACAAGTAAAAATAGGCATTTTGGGGAGAAGTGCCTACCTTCCTGAAACATCTTTAAATGAGTGAATTATTTCTGTATTTGTGTATGTGTCTGACTCTCCAGGTGGTCAGAATGTACCTGGATGTAGAAGGTCTGCTTTTTAATATGGAGTTAATCCCTTTTGTTTAACCAACAAAATAATAAGAAATAAAGAGCAAATTATCCAAGTGATTACTGGTTTTAGATAGCTCTTTACTTATTTTATGAAGAAATATGTTTTATATAAAATTTGCTCTTTATGATGCTTACTGTGAGTGGTTATTTAAATATCTGAAAAAGAAAGAAATGGGTCTAGAATATTCAAGTGTTGTACTTATAATGTAAAATATTAAATCGTTCTTGGCTCCTGTCTTCTCTTACTAGTCTTAAGATGTCTATTCCTAAGCTAGTAATTAGACATTAAATGCCACATTTCAGAGGTCATGAACATGTACAGTGATTACAATACTGTATTAATAGACTTCTAGGGATAGGTATTTGAAGTTTTAAAGCAGGCATAGGAAAACTTAATCAAAGAATCAGCCAATTCAGTCACGCAGTAGTAAAACCTGAGATTTTTACATACTTCTGCATTTTCTGCTTCTAAGATAGTGTGCCATGAGTTAAATTGTAGAAGGATATTCCTATCCTATAAAAAAAAAGGATGAAAATGATAATTTGCAAAAAATAGAAGCCCTTCATGAAAACTGCAGCTGAATTTTGCAAATATATGTGCCTAAATAGTTCAAAATTTAAGTGCATCCTTTTTTAGAAAGCAATATGTACATTGCTGTCCCAGTATGAATACAACAGAATTAAATAGTTGAGGATCTCTTAAACTTGTAATGTTTTATGTATTTTTGCTGATTACTACATAAACCGTCAGAGAGATGACAGCTGAATGCTTTTTATTTGTTATTATTTTTCATAAGCTTCTCCTTTAAGTTGTTTTCCATAAATAACTTTCTGTAAATATTACTAGAGAGTGTTCGTTGATTACAACCGCTGCATGGGCAATGATGGCTGAGGAAATTAATAAAATATACCCATAACTTGATGCGTTTCTATGATTTCCACAATTGGATCATGTTCCTCAGGGCCTGACATGCTCAGATAGTCTTCCTGATCTCAGTTCCAGCTAGTGAAGTATTCCTTAGCGTAACATAATTGGTTCTGCAGCTTTCTGCCTGCCAGAATAAAAGTCCTGGGAAATGATGTTAAGCTGGGACTTCCTCATGCCCTCACAACTCCTGGGAGCCACAGGCTTCTATTCACAGTCACATTCTTCTCAAAAATGGCATACAGCTAAAGATTATGCATTCATGTCTTTTCTCCCAAAATGCCCTCTGCCCCCAGCTGCAGCTGAAGTATCTGTTCCATTATCGGTCATAAATGTCATTGACTATATACTGCTGTTTCAGACAAAATCAGTGGCTGTCACGCCGAAGTCAGAAATAAACTTTGCTGTTATTATCGCTGCTGGCAATGGCTGGGGTGGGCAGTGGGAGTTTTTTTATGTGAAGTCGCCTCTCCTGACTGCCAATATCAGGCTACATGACTACTCCAAGCTTATTTAAGCCCCTGGTCTTTCATAGCATGTGGACCTCTGTTTCTTGTCTTAACGGTTACCATAGTTCAACTAGATGCTTTACCGATTTTTGACTCTTAACATGTTTGAGAAGATATTGGGATAATGCCATTTGGCATTTTGGAGTATTAGACTCTTCAGCACAGAGAACGCTAATTTTTTTTTGTTTATCACCTTCACCAACTTGTATCCTATTGCCAGTTTGGGAGCCATCCATCATCTATCCGACATAGTTGTTCAGCAAGTCAGAACTGATAAATCTGAATTATCTGGTCTCACTTGTCAGCATGCATGTCATCCTTGAACAAACGCAAAATCAATTCCAAACTAAAGGGTATGCTCCTGCCAACTGTTAAGTATTGACTGCAGAATAAGTTACATGTTTCCTAGTGATTAGCAAATGTTGGCAAACTTCTTGACTCGCAGCTTAGTTTGGGAATTAGGATCATACATATACTTTGAGGAGGCAGTGGAGTAAAGCTCATAATGGCTCTCGTATTGTGTTCTGAAACATAATTTTTCAGCTAATTCAATTTCTCTGTATCCTTCTCCCCTTTTCCCATGGTGAAAAAAATGAAGTTATAGAAGACTACTTAAGGACTAATCAGAAAGTTCTTTTAAATTACAAAATGGACAAAGGAGGGAAAATAAACTAAAAATGACAATTCAGTACTTCCCTAAGCACACCTGTCTATAGTGCATGGCCAGGGGCAGGCCTGATTTAGCAAGCCTTCTACCTAGGGAGTAAGCTCCCCTCCCAAGGGGTAAACAAGCAAAAGCCACTTCTTTACTGGGCAGCATCAACTTAGAGCTGAAAAGAAGCAGAATCAGCTTGTTAAAATTAGCTGAAGCTAACCTTTTTGAGGTTTACCAAAATGAACTTGAAGTGGTTTAAAGTACTCACTGCTGCCAGATGTGGCGTTCTGTTTCTCAGCTGGAACATATGCTTAGTCTGCCCTTAAATCACCCACGGTGCACATGCGACCTCTCTCGCAAGGTCACCCAGAAGGTTTGCTGAGCATAAACTTCTTGAGTGCTTCCATTCATAAGGAAAGGAGAAACATAGCTTATTTATAAGCAGTTAATGTAGCAGAGTTACAAAATGACCTAAATGTACATATATACCTGACAACGCTTGATGTTGTTGCTGTTCTTTCTCATGACCAGTTATTGCTGCAACTTAACACATAGAAAGCCAGAACCTCAAGCTTGCTATTGATTGCATGTTACTAAACATGCAGGCTGAATGCCACTATGCTAATCTTCTCATAGTTCAGAAAATGTGTGAGAGTAGGGCTTCTAAACCAGAATAGGTCTAGCTGCATAGGTCGACTTCACCCTTGAATGTTTTTAGATGCACTCTTTTCAGATATCTACATATTAAAATGAAACCTCAAAAAAAAAAAAAAATGACTCTGTATACCCGTGCCCCAGTGATCATGGCACCTCAAGTTATTAAAAAAAAGAAAAGAAAAGAAAAAAAGCTAAGATAAATACTGGAGAATTGTATGAAGAAATAAAGCTTCTGTGAAAGTCTTAGTGTTGACTCAATTAATTAATTTGAGAAGTTTGTTAACATAGAGAGAATATAAGTTAAACATAAATTAAAAAATAACTTCTACTGAAGTCATCTTACAGGGGACTGTGTTATGCCTACTGTGTCTGGTTTTATATCTTTAGTTTGCTGAATAAAACAATAGGTGGTCCTTTTCGCTGTTTTGTGGAAAACTCCTAGAGTTAAAAGCATGAATAGAAGTGTACGTACATTTGCATGTAACTGGTCCTTATTGCAATCTAGGGAGCAATATAAATATCTATGCCAGCTATGTCCTACAGCTTGGTCAGGCATAACAAATAATGTAATATGGTATGGAGATTTTTGTGTTTATTCTTGGGCTTTAGAAACTTCCAATAATTGAAAGTAAATATTACATTTAAAAAATGTGAAAACACCTACTATATTCTCCTTCAGTAATTACTGTAAGATCAGTTTACCTTCATTAAATGAGAAATTTTGAGATACAAAACAGGAGAAGTTAATAGAACTTAGTATGTCCGGTTTTAATAGTTAATTCAACTTCTCGTTGGTTCACACACAATGAGTGATTACAAATACTCATTCAGTATCTAATTCATAATTCAAAAATACAAATTTCTACAAAGTTTCTAAGCGTTTGTAGTGGCAACTATAAAATAACGATTCTGATATTGTCTGTCAGTGGATCTTCATTGAGTCTCAAACAAGGCTTTAGGGGTTTTTGCTTCTGTGTGTCCAGGCTTATTTTACTTGTTTGTTTATAACAGCAGACCTGCATCCAAACTGCAGAACTGTATTTGCTTTGGTCAAATCTGAACAGGATAGGGTACACGCAAAGCTGGTAAAGAATGAAGTGAATATGATTACACAATCTCAGAAAAAAAAAACCCAGCTATGTCTAAAATGTAAAACCACTGAAGACAGTGAATGTTGTGAAGTAGGTAGACATCCATACTTTATCACACTCACCAGGCTAGATGTTTTGCAGCCATTTACTTCAGCAGCATGAGCACCTCACTTGAGTCACACTTTCTTAGCAATTCTCCACATTTGATTGATTATTCAAATAGCTGACTATGCTTTCACACCTGGACAGTTTTCAGATGCACTTGTGGAAAAGGTTTTTGGGTTAATTTCTTATCGTATTGTGTAATTTAGAGGACAGTATTTCTTATTCTTCATGGTAGTTTTCATGCTATATCAAATCAATATTACTCAGATATTTTAATCCTCTAAAGCACTTAGAAATTCTTTTCTAACTTAAATGAATAGGTTAGTTTCTTGCTTTCTAATACAAAAATATTTTAATAGATTATTTTATTCTCGTTAATTCTTCTTTTTGGAGTACTTACTAATAATTAGCCTATCCTAACAGTTTGTCTTCTCTTCTTTGAGGTTAGTACATGAAAACATCCTTCTCTTATATGACAGTGCTATTTTTCTAGTGCTGTTTTCTTTTGTACCATTTATTGTTTCTTTAGGGCAACTCTGAGAGAGAACTAATTAAGCTTTTTTTTTCAAGAGATTATAAAAAATTAACTGGTTTATGTCAGGAGGAAAAAAACTAATCAAGTTTCAGGTACTAAAAATTTGGATTTTGTTGTAAAGCTAGCTAGTCCTAATTAGTTTTCTTTTTGTTATTATATGTGATGATTGCTTTTGAAAAAGTACTTAATTGCTCTTACCATATTATGCTGGTTTGTACTGAATGATGGACGCTCTGTTGATGTTGTCCTATTCCTAGAAATTTAATGTCCTTTATGGTATTCTTTGGAGGAACAAATCAAGATAACAAAGATATAGAAAATATACATTTAGTTCCCCTAAGAATATTTTTAAAAGTAAAAATTTTTCAGCATACATGTTTTTAACACTGACCTTGATTAACTACTTCATTCATTATTTCTTATGCTACTGATAATATGTGGAAACCTTTTTGAACCTATAATGATACAGAATATTTCTTGAACAAAGTTCCCAGCTTGCAAGTCCAGTCTGAGGAAAATTAACCTAACCATCAAGACTGTTGCATCTTCTGCACTTATTTTGCAAGGTTTAAAAGGAGAATGTAGTGACTGCAAAGATGATGAGCTCTGGTTAAACTTGCCACTGAATGTCATTTCATTAAGCATCTCCTAAAGTCTTTTTTTTGAGATGCATTCTCGCTGTGTCCTAACAGACTTCTCAGGCTCTTACAAATAGCCAAGGATCACTGTATGTTGTTGGTACTCATTGATGGTGTGATCTCACCAGAATTATGGAAGTTAAATTCTCTGTCATGTGATCCTCAGACTTAACATCTTACAGCCGAATTCTTAACATGGGATTTGCTAAACCTCATTTTGTACCTATAGAACTATGGGCAAAATGAGTAGCATGTGAACTCATAACTATACAGTTACAGAGGAGAAGACCAAACTTCAGAGCTTGCCGTCTCTGAGTTTCACACTTCATATTAAGAGAATGAAGATTATCACTTTGTAGCCATCTAAGTTTTTTGGTTTTTTGAGACTTCAGTTGTGGCTTAGTATTCAAAGATGGCATAGATATGTCCTTAGTTGTGCTGTGTACGTTGTATTATTAAGACATAGGTAATTCCTTGCTTTCAGCATATACTGTACTAACTAAAATAAATTCTAAAGAAATACTAAATCAGTAATTGGCATAATATTACAAAACCATAACAGAAAAGCTATTACAGAACTTTTCAGCCTGTTGTATTTGCAACTCTTCAGCTACTTGTCCATGTTAAACTCATGATGGTGCCAGGAATATCCAGCTATACTCCACACTAGAAAGCAGGACTTAAAATAGTTCTCCACCTGTTCCCTTGTAGACAAGTCCTTCTTGCAACAGCAGAAAAGCTTTATAGCTGTTTTTAAGCAATGCATTTGAGAAGATTTTGTTGTTGTTATTTATCTTATAATAAAAAGGTAAAGAGTTTGCCCCCCTCCCCCAATTGGAAGTTCTACTAGAAAGGATTACTTTTCACTAGTTCCTTCTATTACCCAGAAAAAGAGAGGAAGAATCAATTGAAAACTGACTGGCAGATTAAGGAAGCCAGTATAATTTGGGGTCCAGACTCCTTTCATCTATTTATCTTCTTTCCCATTTCTTCATCAACTTTATCAGTGGGAGACACAATACTTCGTATCTGTGAGATTGTGATCTTTTTGCATTCATGGACTATTTCAGTAAAATTAAATTTTAATTCAAACTACCTTAGAAAAGTTTGGATTTTTCAATTATTGAATCATAGCAAGCTTTGGTGATAAGGTCATTAAAAATATGGATGTTCAGATAATACTACAGTTTACTATGTTGATAGTATTAACACAACAGTACCGGTGCTAAAAAGTAATTACATATTTCAAGCTGCAGAAAAGTAAAAGGCTCACCTTTTTTACACCTCTTAGCTATCGTCAGATTTTCACTGTTCCCTTTCTGTTTTTTTTCTGTTATTATAAAGTTCTTTGAATTTCCTAAGCAGTCAATGGGAGAACTACTTACGTGCTATCCACAGTTCTTGACATCAACTAAACAACACATGCAAGTGTTTTGTAGAAAGAGATGACGAGGTAGAGATATGGAGAAACTTGAGATATAGTGACATTACAAATTTTATGAAATGACAAAAGAAAACATGCTGAAAGTCATAAACCTCCAACAGTAGCAGCATTTTTAGAAGACCCACTATCACAGTAAATAAGATTGTTCAGAGTTTTTTAGTGAAAGGAATGAGATTTTGTCATTGTTCTCTTTTGGTAAGTTATCTGTGAAAAAATGAAAGATACTCCTAGCAAAGAATAACTAATGCTAAGAAAATGTACTGCTATCAAATACCGAATGCTTTTACAGTAGAATCCTATCCAAAGGAAAAGTTTATGGCACAGTTATGGTGCCGTTAACATCTTTGAAAATTGCATACTCTAATTCTTTTCACTGTAATGAGAAATTACCAGTTCGTTTTGTGTGGTGATAAAATATTTCATTACGTTGGTGTTGTGGCTCCTTTCTAATATTCTTCTTATTATTTCTTTGGTATCCTGCTCTGGCAAAATTGTAACTTAGCACTGCATGTTGGCAGTAGCTGGAAAAATTACAGGATTGCTTCTGTTCAGGATAGTGATGACAGGATATCAAAGAATTTAATTGAATCTACAGTGCTTTTAAGCTGTTAAATTAATCTGCTAATTTAGGAATTTTAGATTTTATCTTTATTTACCTAGTGAAAAGTTTCAGTTCTCTTTCAGGTTTTCCAAGTTGGGGCTGATGATGTGATTATTTACTGACTGGAGTAAGGTTGTACCATTCAGACATTAATCCCTGGATTTGAAGTAGCAATCTAGCTATTTGTTTCAGTAATTTTAAGAGTAACATTATTTTACATTATCAAACTAAATAATACTTACAAGATATGTGTAAAAGGTAAATTATTTAGCATTATATTGAAGTGGGTTTGTGTCAGATTTCGTGCAATTACCAATAGAGATTGATATTTATGCAAATTTTCAATTCATTCAACATATTGAATACAATGGGCAAATATTCACAAAAAGTCTTATCAAAGATAATGAAGTATATGTCTGCTTACCTAAGATTGTAACTGGTGTTATATGGGGAAGTTGGAAAAAGGCGTAATGTTACGGTGAGAGAAGAGCAGTAGGAACCAGAACTCTTAAATTCTCTTGTTAGTTCTGCTACTGACTCTCTGTCTGCTCTTTGGCCAGGTGTGGAGCTTCCCTGGGTCTTGCCTCAGCTACTTTAAAGAGCAAGTATAATGCTCCTTACAAGTCCCTGCCTCTCAGGGACTATGTGAATCTGAATTAATGCTTAAAAAGCATTTTAAGATCCTGTAATTGAGACACTGTGTAAGTGCAGTGTATTAATATTTTACTGAATACAGTAATTCCTGAATTTTAAGCAGGAAACCCACTGTTAAACAGTATAGTTGGCATGAGTGTAAATATTAAATTGTTGCATCCAAATTAGGCTTTATATCATGTTTCCTTGTGGAAAAGCTACCATAGTAATTATTCCGTTTTCAGCTGGAATCTTCCTGGGTAGAATTTAATACAAAGTCATTTCTTAATATGCTGATACCTTGTAAACTTCTGTAATACAGACAGTGTTTTGTTAGATATTTGTGTGACAGATACAGATGACATTCAAATTATTTTTGTAATGAGGCATCCAGAAATACACAGAGCAGAGGGGCAACAAATGTTGGTTTGAATTAATATTTAAATCTCATTGTTTGAAACAGTCCTCTTGAAAGAAAATCATGACTGATTTTTAATAGCATGGAAGCCCCTAGAGTCCTTCAACTCTATCAGCTCTGTAATGTCAGTCTCTTTTAATCAGTCCTTCTTTTATCACTAAGCCCTAGATGACAGCCTGAAGTTTCACCCTGAGGTGTAACGCATTGAAATATATATGTGACTTGCTGGCTTTGACTTTAAAAGAATTGTATGGAAACAGAAGGACAAACGCTGTCCTGATCACACTCATCTTTCTGGATGTCATTGAAAATAGCACTGGCAAAATGGAGGGGCCTCAGAAGTAGGAAATTACCAATTTTCTAAATAATGATATTGTATTTTACATGATAACTGTCAAAGTCAATAGTCATATAAACCTCCATATTGGCTTACAAAATCTTCACACTGATAGGAAGAGCCTAATTTGCATTAAACCAAAGGCCACATTCTCAGTTGATGTGAAGGAACCTCAAATTTAATGATTCATATCACATTTTGACTCATGAAAATTGAATGTCTTCTGGCTAATACCTCAGAGTTGCATCTCAACACAGATTTTTCTTGTTTTCTCTCTCTCATTGTATTGCTTGAACTATGCTACCTTTGTTTGTTCAACTGAGGACTATCTTTAATGGAGATTTTTAAAATGGTACCTTATAGAGTTTGTAGGGAATTTGAAGACATCTCAGTATAAATGTGTTGCTATGAATACAAAAAAAAAAAAAAAAAAAAAAAAAAAAAAAAAAAAAAAAAAAAAAAAAAGAGTTGCAATCAGTCTGATTTGTTAGTTGTTGAAATACAATGGATTTCTAGAGTGAATATGCTTTGTTTGCCCATCTTCTTATACTTAGCTCTACTTCTCTCTGTACCAAGATGGCTTTTTAAAATGTAATGAGGCCAGAATCTGGTGCAGTGAGTGACAAATTCCACCTTAGATTAGGTATCACGAGCAAACTCTGGTCCAATGGGTCTGTAAATCCTTTGAGTTGTGAACAGTTGTGATCCATACTTGTATGCAACCAATAGCTGTCTTTCAAAGCCCTATTCTATCATATTTAATGTTAATACCTAAAAAAGTGACTGACTAGTGATGGTTAGTACTATTAACTTTTTTTTTGGCTTTTTACATACTGTTTGCACTTTAAAACGTTTACAGGCATGATAAAAAAAAATCTTTATATTATTTTTGGCATATCTTCAGAGAATGTCGATAGTTGTACCTTAATATGCTCCGTGAATAACATCCTACAATTGTTGAGACACTGTATTTTTAATTTAATTGTTAGGTACAGTTTTGCTATCTTGAAACAGTTGTATGGATTCAGTCCTGGGATATCTCATTTCTGGTAATGAGAATACCAAAATCTAATCCAACATATCTGATAATTTTCAATATCCTCTTTATCTTTATCATTTTGGGGGTTCTTTTTTTTTTTTTTACATTTCTTGTGGTTTCAAAGGTATTAAAATACCATAGAGTGCATTTAAACTTTACAGATTGTGTAAAACCAACAAAAGTTTGATTTTATGGGTTTACCAATTAAAGCAGCTGCCACACTGGAACAAACAAAAGGAATTTCTGGATTCATACTGAAATGGTGGGAAGTAGAACAAATCTCAGATTATGAATTGAGGATATTGAAGTAATGGCTAATCCTAGACTGGAGCAATCTAGCTAATTTTTATTGAGGTCCCTTTATTTGGAAGCAGTGTTGGGCTACTCAGAGACTGCACATTATTTTCCTGGCTAAGAAGTGCAGTGATCAGTCATGACTGCTTGTTTTGAGGATCAGAGAAGGGCAAGAAGTACGGAACTTAATGAAGTCTGTGTGAAATTGCCATATTGTCTGTATCTGGACTGGTCCTCCGTTTGAGTAACATTGCTTTTTATCAATAATTTAAAAACTCAGAAGAACAAACAAGAGTGGGCTCATTATCTGAAAATTCTGGCAGTGATATTATGAGCATTTGTGGACCTTAGCTCCTTGGAAACCATGTTCTTTTGCACTTATTAAATTCCTCTTTACATAAGCAATAATTTATAATGGATAGGTCGGCAGCTACATGCTTCCTGAAAAGTTTTCAGGAGGTAATTGACTCCATAGGAAAGCTGTATGGGCACTTCAGTGTGAAACACCTTACTTCCCAAAGAGGAGACGGATTATTCATAGTGTAGTCTTTTCTTAAACTTTTTTTGAGGAATGAAAACAAAAATAAATCTTGAGTCATGTCGCCTCATGCCATCCAAATCGTCATAGTCCTTATGATAAATAAACCTACTGTTTACTGGATGGAGCTGAACTAACAAAGGTTTGATGCGTGATCCAGCTGAGTAATGGTTGGTGAAGAAAGTTGGGCTGGTACTCCTTATTTAAATATGTTTTACAGAAGTATCTTAAAAACACTATAGCCTACCCAAACTAGCTTTCTGTTCTTTTAAGATACCACAAGTGAAATTGCTAAAAAGATGCCCAAATTTTAATAAACTGAAGAGGATGCCCATTTATCAGTCTTCTGACAAAGCTTCTTGTAACTTTTTGCTAAGAGGGCAAATCCAGCTTAATAGAGCCACACAGCTTCCACTGTCCTCTCTAAATTGATGTGTCTCAGAATATGAAAAACCTCTAGAATTACTTTATCAAAGGAGAGATTTTTTTATTCTTAATTCTATTGGTGAATCACAAGTATGTAATATCAATACAGTAATATATTTATGTAAATCAATAATACCTATGTTAGATGTGGTTTACACTAAATTATGACTACTGTTCTCTTTTGTAATAAAGAAAATGAAAACACTCAATGTATATCGAATGTATTTGGGTGTATTACACTTGCCAAGGCCAGAAAGCTTGGAAAGCTGAAAAATATCAGTAGAGGGAGCTCCTACCGCATTTTTTGAAAAAGGTGTTTTCTAACCCGTAGGTGGACGTGCCATTTTGTGGTTGTTTTGAAGAAGCTGCCCTTTGTGATATGCTCTCTGACTGTTTAGCAGCATATTTGAGGCAGACTACATAATAATGCAAAAGGAAAATGGCTTAATATCCATCTGGCTTGTCATCTTTTGTATATTATGGATGTATTGCAGGTTGCAGACTGCATCATTGATCTACTACTCTTTTTTTCTTCAGGATCTCACACTGAACCTTTTCAGTCACCTCAAATGTCAAGCAAAGATTGAAAAAAATCAATACTGAAAAAAAAAATTTGGTGTGACATGGCAGAATTTAATTTGTCTGAGTGAAAGGGAAGGAGAACAAAACAACATTTTTTTCCCTCAATATCCCATGGCTACTTGATCAATATGATCTACTACTTGCTCGTCTCAAATTCTAATAATGACTTTCCAATGTTTTTAAAAATCTTAAGGGTGTTGTTTACTCATTTTCGCACCCACCTTTTCTAATATCAAGGATAGCAGCTTGATGAGAGCAAGCATCAGTGACCTTCTCTGCACAGAGTTCCTCAGAAACTTGTCTCCTGTGGTTTGATTACTTTGACAGAAAGAAATTCATGGTCACTGTTAATAATGACAACTAGCAGTAGCATATGAAAAAAGCCTCTGGCATTGCTGACAAAGGTCAGATAGCAGCACATGTTGTATTTCTGGTGCTATGTTTAGTCATTTTCCATCACAAACTCAATTGTATGTCTTGCACATGTGAGCAGGCTCTATGACTCAACACTATGAACTGTTACTAAAACAAAGGACAGTGAGGCTGTGTTTACAATTGAAATGATGCATTTAACTTACTGCTAAACTAAGCTGTGTGATTTCCTCACAAATTTGCCCAATATTTTCATCTGAAAGATCTGCCAAAAATATAATCTCTTGCCTGAAAGCTTCTTTCTGCTCATTTCTTAATTAAAGGTGGTGTTTGAGTGGTCGTGCGAATGTCCATCTTCATTTCTAGGGGAGGAAAACAACAGATTTTTTGTGTCAAAAAAAAAAAAAAAAAAAA
>WHYT01016916.1:147957-223874 GCA_009806455.1 Tetrax tetrax
TGTTTTTTTTTTTTTTTTTTCCAGATATTTAAGTATCTAGATACACACATAGGTGTTTAGTAAGATTTCTGGAATCACTGAAATTCTTTTTAGGTTTTGAAGCTTACATTTCTTGATGTGTAATACTTTCAAAGTCTGAAGCGACTAACATGGCTAAGTGTCATTCTTAAAGTATTAAAAGCCATATTTGGTTCGTTGGTTGGTTAAAATTGAGGTTGCCTTCCTGATTGGGTTAACTGAGTATCTCATGGTTAACTGGTGTGCTGAATTCATGTGTCTTATAAAGTGGAGATCAACCAGAAAGAGGTGTTTAACCTGAAAGCTGTCCTTTTTGTGCAATGGCTTAATAGATATTCAGGAGGTGTTTTAATAGAATCAGTTTACGGAATGATCTTTAATTTCTTTCTCCGTACAGTTTAGAGTATTCATTATGGAGCATCTTACTTAAAAGATAAATGGCTAAAAAAATTATTTTTATGAACCATTCTATGATTCTATGATTCTATGATTCTATTTTATTCTTAATTATTTTCCTTGGGAAAATGAAGAAATGTTTAATATCTGATGATTGTATATTATATCATGTTTATAAATCATCAGAAGATGATTAAAATTCCTTTAATAATTGATGATAAAGTATTCAGTTACGTGAAAAGTCTAGATCCTTGAGGGAATTTTTAATTTGCCGTAGATATTTGTCTTTACTACTTTTCAGGAAATAATACATTTCTCTGCTTGTTTGCATAAGTTATTCTTTCCTCATTTAAAAATTTTACTCTGCATCATTGTGTTCCAGATACCAATGAGGTCAAGTAAATCTTTGTCATAGGCTCAGTCAGAAGTCTATGTAATACAGAAATGTTTACGCAAGTCTTCTGAGCACCGTCCAATTGAACACAAGTGTAGTGATACTAATGGAAGAAATGACAAGTTATGGACTCATGCCGTTGTCTGAAAACATACAATAAATACTGTGTACTACTGCTAATATTATTATATTTATGATGCAAATTACAGCAGCTTAGAAGAACTGGTACATAATGTGTGTATACTGCACAAACATGCAGGACACCTGACTGTGAGTGGCTGACTGCAGTGCATTACCTTGCAGCCAGCGCTTTATGTTCTGAGCCAGCTCAGCACAGTGTTAGAAATGTATTGCTTCAGATCTGCAGTTTTAGAGAGAGAAGGAGATGGATAATTATGCTTAGATTATGGGTATTTTATGCTCCTTGTAGAAATATTGATCATAATCCCCTGGCCTGAGACATTTTATTCCATTTTTGAGTAAAGGTTTTCATATTTATCAAGGCTTTTCCTGGAGCCAGCCTTAAGCACTAACAAGAAAAATGACTGCTTGAGGCTCTGATTTAGCCTTAGCAACTTAGCCCACAGACTCAAAGACACTTAGGTGTCTTGACACAGAGCTTTACAAGACCTAACTTCGGGCATGTGGACACCATACCAAAACCCTTTTCACTGACTACTTGAGCTGAGGCTATTTAAATGATCTACAGGCAGAATCTTGCCGTTCAGGATGAGGTATATGCAGATCAACATTAGGATCAAAGAGACAGACAAACCAGTAAGAAATTTCAAAAACAGGAGGGATGTTCTGTTTCTTCTGCCTTCTTTGTCTTTTTGCATAACTGAGACACCCAAGTTTGTTGGATGACACAGCCTTTTTTACCTCGCCTCTATAAATCATGCAGAAAGATAGATATATTGAGAAGGCAAATTAACCTCAAATGGAAAGGATCCTTCAGTGCTGACAGAGCAGGGAGTTCCTATCGACCATCCTGCTGTTTTAGAAGCCTCGAATCAGTATGTGGAGTTCATTACGATGGATCTGGCCTTTGTATCCACTAGACACAAGCAGGTATCTTTCTTCGGTTTTAGTTCATAGTTCAGTCTCTCATGAAGGCAGACTTGTATTTCCCTTAAAAAAAAATAACAGAGGATTAACTGCCATTTTCAGGAGACAGGTGAGAGAGACTATCCCTCCATCTCTTCCTCCCAGCATTATCCAGTCTTTCGGAAATTAGAGCACTCAGTTAGGAATATGGATGCAAAGGTTTGGTTTTGTACCTGTGAATACAATTCTCATTTCATGTTCCTTGAGAGAGTTGCTTAAATCCCAGTCTACACAGCTTTGCTCACTCCTTTTTTCTCCTGTTCGTGTTGGCCCCTTTCATTCTGTTATGTGATGCAGAATAGCTCATAAATCAGGAGGGAAGGAGAGAAATTCCTCTCCTACAGAATATAAGTGTAAAAACTGACCATTTCCATTTTGAGGGATCCTAGGAATCTCTAACATTTGCCTTGAATTTAGGTTTCAGTAAACTTAAAAATCAAACTGGTATACCATATTTCTCATTATTTCAGTGAAACATCATGTGTAGCACAGCCTCCTTTGAAGTTAACTGAAGAGACCTGGCCTCTGTTGACTCTGGTTTAAGTTTTGGTTTGGCAATAAAACTTCAAACTGAATGAGTTGTGGCTGCTGTAGTTCTTATTTCATTTCTGTGGAAAGTTCTTATTGTACCCACAAGCATGTATTAAGTGCTGTAAAATGCCTTGTTCCTAGCTCATATTTTGCTGACAGAGAAGATCATTTGCAGAAATATCAGTACTTTCTGTGGGTAAAGTTAGAATTCCTCAGCTTTGGCTTTTTCCCAGTTGATGTCCTGAAACTCTCCATAAAACCAGAGAGCAAAGTTATAATCAGGACATATTTGCTGACCATTTTAAGACATTTTATTGAGGACAAGAAGGTAATTGGGAGTAGTCAACATTAATTTATGATAGGGAAGTCATATTTTACCAGTGTGATGGCCTTTGACAATGAAATGACTGGCTTGGTGGATGAAGGGAGAACAGTGGATGCTTCTTGTCTTAACTTTGGCAAGGTCTTTGATACTGTCTCCCATAAGATAATAGACAAACTGTTGAAATAGACAGTGAGGTGAATTGAAAACTGGCTGAACTGCTGGGCTCAAACAGGTTGGGGTCAGCTGGAGGCTAATCATAGGTTGCATACCACAGGTGTCAATATTGTGACCAGTACTCTTTAACATTTTTCTTAAGGACCTAGATAATGGGACTGAGTGCACCTTCAGCAATGTGCAGATGACACAAAATGGGGAGAACTGGTTGACATGCCAGGTCAGTGTGCTACCATCATTTAGAGGGACCTGGATGACTCAGGTCAGAAAATCAAGCTGACAGGAACCTCATGAAGTTTAACAAAGGGAAATGCAGAGTCTTGCATTTGGGGAGGAAAAATTCCACACATCAGCACAAGGTGAATAGGTGCCAACCAACTGGAGAGCAGCTTTACAAAGAAGGACCTGGGGGTCCTGGTGCACCACAACTTGCACATGAGAAAGCAATATGCCCTTGTGACAAAGAAAACCAGCAGGCAGTAAGGCATCACCAGCAGTTTGAGGGAGATGATCCTTCCTCTCTGCTCAGAATGGGTGAGACATTTCCAGTTGTGAGTTCCCTGGTACAGATGTGGACACACTGGATTGAGTCCAGTGAAAGACCACAAAGATATTTAAGGGATTGGAGTGTCTGATAAATGAGAAAAGCTGAGGGAGCTGGGACTGTTCAGCCTGAAGACAAGAAGGCTCAGTGATCTTGCCAATCTATATAGATAGCTGATGGGTGAGGTAAAGAAGATAGAGCCAGACTCTTCTCAGTTGTAACCAGTGATATGACAAGAGACAATGGACACAGATTGGAATATAGGATATTTTATATAAACATAAGAAAAGGGTATTTTACTATGATGGTAGTCAAACAGCGGGGCAGGTTGCCTAGGGAGGTTGTGGAGGTTTCATCTGTAGAGATACTCAGAACCCAACTGGGCATGGTCCAGGGTAACCTGCTCTAACTAATTCTACGTTGGGTATAGGGTAGGATTAGACAGTTGTTATAGGTTCCTTCCACTCTTATGCATTCTTTGATCCTTCTGTCTTCGGATTTTTGTATTGACAAGCTTTCCTAAGTCCTTGCTATTGTACTTATTTTTTGTGCAGATCAGTCTGAGAAGTGGTACCACAGTCCACGTTGCTTACAGTTTCAAAAAGAAGTATGTGTGTCAAAGCACAGCTTCCTTTTTTTTAAGTCCTAAATCACAGGTTTTTCATTCTCACATACAGTTTTGTATTATATTCTTTGATGGCTTCATTCTGGTTCAGTCTGTATATATATTGGTCTATTCCTCATACACTGCTTTTTAATTTTGATCTCTTTAGCTATTGCAATGTCTAGCTTTTTTGCCCCACTAAACAGTGAAAGCCTGTAAAATGTTTTGTAAACATCAAATTGTCTGTAAGTTTTACCAGTGTAAAATTCAGATAAACCTAAGGATATGGAAACTATTTACAGAAGAAACACATGCTGGCTGTATAGAAACAGTGTATTTGGTAAAAAAGATCATGTTCAAAATTCCTTAAATTGTAAGTTTATGACCTTGCAAGTGGTAAAAGGGAAAAAGCATTGCTGTACAGGGAAGATGCATGTGCAATACTTTCATCTCCCACAACAGCAAGAAAACATTTTCACAGAGTACAAATGCAGATGCACTACTTGTTACCCTTAGACTTAAAAAAAAAGAGTTGTGAGAAATACAGCCTTTTCTTTTTCATGAAGCAAATAGAATCCCACTTTGAATCTGAAAGTTATTTTATTATGGATTGTTGAGAAATGAGGAGTGAACAGAGGTTATACGGTGATACTCAGTAGGTTCTTATATTTATAGAAGAACCTAAGGTTAAGGAAAGCTTGAAAAGAAAATTTGGGTAGGAGTGTCTATTGCAAGGTATGTAGATTTATTCATAGATGAAATTCTGAAGAACATGATACATTCAACTCTGATTTTGAAGGCAGAGGCTTGCTGAAGTTCTTAAACTTGAAGTAAGTCTTGGGTCAGATAGACTGTGGGAGTAATAACAACACTAAACAAGGCTAAAACAGTTACCCTAAAACATTGAGTTCATCCATGAATTTCATATATATTTAGTTTTTTACTCAGTATGTAATATCAAAAGTATGGGCAAACGTGTGTGGAGATCAGGGAGTATATAGTATTATACTTATTATATAGTATTATACTATTATATAGTATATTAAGTATTTAAGGCAATCTTCTGGAATAGAAGGTATGGTTTTTAATGGCTAAAATAAAAATATAAAAAGGAATATCATGTCCTTTTCTTTCTGTATTTATAAATGAAAACAGTTTTGGCAAGTACTCTGTTGAATGGGAAGGTTATTGGCATTTGTATGGCATTTTCAGAATTTGTCTCTAGCTCAAATCCCTTGAGAAGCTTCATCTTATTTCTGGACCCCATTCTGAGCTCAGGCATGAGCTCTGGCATGATGCACAGTGTCGGAGTCTGAGAGAAATTCCAGGTGCATACAGCACTGGAAGTCTAGCTACCCGAGGTACTTTAAAGTCAAACTATGAGTTGTGAACTGAATTTATGAATCTACACACTTAGGTATATGCTGAACTGCAGTTTTGAGCATCACGTATCTATTTACTTTAAATTGCTTTATTGGGTCTTGCCTCAGCTATGACTGTTTTCTGGGATACTTCACTCTTCAGGGAGTCAGCATGAATTCCTCAGAACATGAGGCCATATGTGCACAGCCTTAATAGTTGGAGTTTAGTGAGCAATCAAGCGTAACTTGATATAAATTTTGCTGGTGTAAAGGAGAATTCTATTGCAATATGAAAATAAGACCAACACTGGATCTCTGAAACTGTGTTAATGCATCCATGCAGAAGCAGAGTGAATATAATTGAAGTCTTTTTTTTTTTTTTGTATTTTAATGGGAGCTGGTATGCTGAACAGCATGAAGAATATAATGTGATGAATTCTGATTGATAATCAATGGATGCTCTAGTGAACTTATTACATGAAATCACAACAGACGACCTGACACTTCAATGCATATCCTTCCTTTTTGAAATATTCTGCCTTACGGGCTAGCTTTCTCCTTGCCTGCGCTTCATCCCCCGGGGGACTGGGAGATTGAATTTAATGGTTAGCTGAGCAAGGATAAGCTTAACTCTGCTCATGTTAAGTTAATCATTGTTCTCAATGAGAAAACTTATTTTAGAAGTGTTTATGCACCTTGTTTAGTCTAGTAACTGCAAACATAATATGCAAAAAAGAAATTGTTTTGAAACCCTTTACTGGTCATATATAACTTAAATTAAGTGTAAAAGTCACTGATTAAGGATCTGTAGATTCTTTGATGAGTTGACTTGAGATTTTGAATCACTTGATATCACATGACACAAATTTAAAAGTTCTTATGTAATAGATGCATCTGCTTTTTAATTGGCGTGATTTTAAGTGGCATGATTGTTTACACTATAAATTCCTAATTGTTAAATGTATTTAATTGTAATGAAACATAGGATTTAATGATTAATTCTCTGCGTGAATTCTATTGGACAAGGCTATGAGACAAGAAACCCAAGTAACTGAGAACTGAAGTAAGGGCAGTGCATGGCACTGCTGAGCTAAGGCTTTAACCAAACACTTTTCCGTCCCTGGTTTTCAGCGATTACTCTGACCAGTGCTCATCTAACTTCACAGTGAGATAATTCAGATCACTAGTCAGATGCATGAGTTTTCTCACTTTTCTTCTTCCTATTCTCTCCCCCGTCCTACTGAGGAGAGGGAGAGAGCAAGTGGTTCTGTGGTGCTCTGGCTCCTGACTGGGGGCCAACAGACCACACCACTAAAGTGACCAGAAGAGAGATGGGCAAGGACCTAAGGCAGGGAGAAAAAGGAGGAAAAGCAGAGCAATGGCTTGGTATTGTCCTTTTTGATTATGACAAACTATTCCATCATTTCAACTGTATTACGTATACATATACGTATCCTAGGAAAAAGAGTACAAGGAAAACCCAGGAAGCAGCTCTAAAATAGAGCAAATATTTGAAAATATTTGGCTACTAAGGACAAATTGAAGCTCTCAATACCTATATGTAATCCTTAACTTTCAATACCAAAAAGTTTAAGATTAGAACACTGAATATACCATCTTACTTCCTGCACCAGTGCAAGGAATATGGCCAGCTCCATCACTGTATAAAAGGTGTAGCTGTGGCTTAGGTCTCAGGGCATCCTGAAGAAATAAAGAATTGTTAGATGACTATGTCTGAAGATATACCCAGTGCTTCCCAGGCATGGAGTCTAAAACAGTTTCTATGAATAAGAAACAGGAATGAAGCAAAATAAAGTTTACTTTCCTACGGGCTTTAAATACGTCCAAGTTATTTCCCAAGTCAAGCTATATCAGTAACTGACACTTCCCAAAATGTAATTTTAGCAGACTCTAAAAACGCATGGCTAAACTAGCAGTTACCCATTTAGTGTAACCTTTGCTGCTGGTAATTGAGAGTACGCCTTGCTTAGACAGTTTTGAATTAGAATTAGGCATAGGGACCTTTCAAGGGAAATATGTTAAAAGCTTCATTCTGAGTCCAATTAGAGCTAAGGTCAGTCATCTTTAGCCCATCTCATTAGTGCACTCTGGCAGTGAAACTTACTTCAAGTCTCCAAATATTTGATTCCTGGATATTTGTTTTGAATGGTTAAGTCAGCTAATAGGGGAAGTGTCATAAAAATGTAAAAAGTTACTTAAACTAATTATTCTCTAAAACCCATATATATTTGTACATAATTTTCCTCCCTTATATAATGGATCTAATCCTTCATGAAGTAAATTGTGTTTTGTGAGGTGCAAGTATTCTCAGTGCCCTTCACTCTAATGGGAGTTGATGCGTTACAGGTAAGCTTCATGACCATCCTGTTTACAAAGGCAGCACATCTGAAATAAACTGAGAAAAATGAAAGTGAAAAAAAAAAAATCAAGTAAACACTCATAGTTTGATAAAAGACAGTACAGTAGCGTTTGTATTCAGGCTTACTGCACATATACAACCATAAGTTTGACTGAAACCTTCTAAAATCTAACTTCATCTGTAGCTGTGTTATTGTAGCTATGTAGCAGAAATTAATGCAGTAGCAGTTCATATTCCATAAGGATACAGGGAGATAAAATGTATTTCCCTGCCTAGGTATGCCTAGAATATATCATAGGATATGTATCTGAGTATTCATTTGTTTCCTTTATGTATTTCTTTATATACTTTTGGGTGTTAAATTCTTTAAACACCTTGAATTCCAGACAAGAGTCTCTATAGCAGAGTGAGTAGCCAGGAGCCATTGCTTGCCTTGGAGTTGGTTCCCAGCCTGCCCAGTGCTGACCTACTGCATGCTCAGGGTGCAGCCTGGAACTGTCAGCACACCCAAGTTACTTAAGAAGCAACTTGCTCTAACCTCCTTGGTCTCAACCTACCCTCAGCCTGGATATTTTCACCAAAAATGCATTTTCTTCCACAGATATCTAAAGCTTTGGATGTTTCCTAGACTAGATATCAAGGTTATTTCTTTAAAAGTTGTAGCAAAAATCAGGTGATTGAATAACCCTCACTTCTAAAGTCGCTTGTGGGTTTCCAGTCATCATAGGACATTATGTTTATTAAAGACATTTCAGGTCTAGAGCTGGGGTTTTTGGGGGGTTTTTTGGAAAGATGTAGTTTCAGCAATTAAAGAGAAACACTTTGTAAATGGCTTGTAATGAAAACTTTGAGTTAAAGTTTATGAATCTTTTAAACTGGTAGTTTAATAAGCATTAGGTTAAAAGGCTTCTGAGGAAGTGAGAAGTAGGTCCCATTTCACTTCTAGTGCAATGTAATGTCAACCTGATTGTTCTGGGTGCTTTGTGCCCCTTTAAACGAAGTTGTTGTTACAAAGAGGACAGTATTGGGAGGAGCTACTGGTAGAACACATTTTTCTGAGGATTAGATAGACCAGATGTAACAGAACATGGTTCAACTCTTCCACAAAACAACGTCTTTGCATTACAGTTACAGGCTTTCAAAATTTCGTCTTCTAGCTTTACATGTCGTTTCATTATTGAGTCTGCATTTCCTGTCCCTAGGCATGCCAAATTACTGTTTCTAAGATGCATGGATGATAGAATTATCTTCAAGTTAAATTAAGTTTCTCAAGCAGTCCTTTATTTGACTTTCTTATCTTTATCTTATTTCCTTTCATGTATAAAAATGACATGTTGTAAGCTTTGATGGAGGAAGCCACCCAAACCAATTTCTAGCTAAGGGTCACAGCTGGGTGTATTTTTATATGTAGTTAGAGTTTTATTAGGAATTTTAACTCATTTCCTTTGTTTCTGTAGAAGGAAAATTGAAGAGAATATGTTAGTGGATATTAAAAAGTAAAATACAATGAACCCCACATATTCAATTTAAGTGTCCTAGATAAGAAAACTAGATATATGTGGAAAGCAGGAAGCGCCTTTCATGAATGCTTCATGATTCACGTATTTTATTTCTGTGATTCAGGATGCAGAAAACCTGAGGTATGTCTTCCAGAATATATTACTATATTGGTAAAACAGATCATTTTCTATGAATCATACTATTAATTACAGTTAACTAGTATGACGTGTAATAACTCTTAAATATAAAACTATACTTAATCACAGGGACAGTCATGCTAACATGGTGAAATTTCTGAGCAATTGCAGTTAAAAGGGAGAAAAGCCTTAAATATCTAAGTGAAATAAAGTCCAAGTAACATAAAGACAGTTTAGAGAAGTGAGGCATAATTATGAAATAGATGCTGGTTAAGTAGTAACTAGAAATTAATGTTTATAAATGCTTTTGTGAATGCTTTCTAATAATTTCTAAGAAAAAAAGTGGTGGTGAATAAACATATTAATTTAGATAAAACATGAAGTTAGAAATAGTTCATCTTACTGAAGGAAGAAGGGACTGTTATGATAAGTAATGACAAGCAGAAATTGTAACTGTTTGGAGTAACATTCTGAGACTGCATATACCGAAAAGAGGTCAAAATGTTTTTACCTAGGCTTGCAGATGGCAGCAGAGCTAATTTGTGGGCATGCCTGGGACTGCGGCTGGAAGACATTAGGAAATGTCAGGGTCTGCGCTCATTGATTAGGACTGTTATCTGCACTGGGATCAGAAGGGAGTATGAGAAAGATTGTGGCTCAGTGAAGTTTCTTCTTCATTGTACAAACACGGTTTGCAGTGCTTTTGCTATTTTTTTTTTCTCATTGTAAGGTTAAGGGGGAAAAACCCAAATCATATGCCTGATATTGGATAAAATCCTAGCATATTTTCATATGTGTAGTTTTCATTCTGATCTCTCTAAAAAATTATTGAGTATATTTTGAAAGAAAGAAATGCCGTGTTTTTCTTGAGTTAATTAGTAGACAGCTGAAGGACAGGCTTTTTAATTGTCATACAGATAAGAAAGTATTTTCGTTGTTTTACTGGAGGGTAAAAATAATATTCTATTGAAGAGGCAAGAGTACCTCTTTACATTCAGATATACTTGCAAATGAACTAGTGGGACAAATGCTAATTCTTAAGATATTTGTGGTTGTAAGCATGTTACCATTTTGCCCCTGAAAGGAGATACAGATCTTTTAATTCCATTTGGTCAGGAGTGGTGAGCACTGCAAGAATTTTGTGTCATTCTTCAGTTTGAATTCTGTGTAGCATAGGCACAAAGTTTTCTTTTAGGAGATATAAAGCTTGCATGTCAAGTTGGTTGTTCAAGATGTATTGACAGAAATCAGTATATGTTGCTGATATGAGTAGAATTTTGGTGCTTATATATATTCATGAGCTCTTAAAAATCATAAGCAATCTTGGTTTAAGTGTTAGCACGTTTAGCCAGTTTTTCAATGGTCAAAATATCATGTTTACTATGTCTGGTCTATATCATGAGTATACCTCATGCTCAAGAGTATTTTAAACATATAGAATTAGTAAATTTTGAATTCTATCAAGTGCTACATTTATCTTTTTTAACAAAGATACTGGACTGTGAATACTGAACTGCGTGAATGCATGAGAAAAAAAACCCCTAAGAATAATTTGTAATAGTTTCATTTTTAGTGAGATCTTTGTGAATGAAAATAAAAATAATCCACTAATGGATGTCAAAGAGGCTTGAAATAGGGATTCTTTACTTGTATTCTCTGTTTGCTTCTAATTTTTTATACCTATATATTCTGGTTTTCTATATTCTATTTATTTGATATGTTCTGTCTTTTGATACCTGTATGTGTAGAAAACAAAGCAAATAATTTGCCCTATCTATGTTCCTGTTATCCTAACTATACAATGAAAATAGTATTCATGAGTTTTTAAAATGTTTCTTGAATCATTAGCTCAAGTATACTGCAAAAGTACTACAAAAGTCTGATCTTATTCAACTAGTACAAACTGTTAAAGTGAGAATTATACTATATAAAAGCCATTTGCTTCAATGATTTTAAGTTTAAATGTAGGATTTGAAATGCAAAAAAAAAGAGTGTGTTTTATTAACTAAAAATGCGTAAAAAAGAGAAAACATTTTAGCATAACTACTTTCTGACTCCAGTGTTCAAGGACATAAGAAATGCCTCACAGAAAAAGTTTTTTCAAGGGACTCTTACTCTATTCTACACGATGTCAAGATTAATTAAGTTGGCTGTACATGCAAAACACAACCTCCCCTATTCTTTGACTAACCTCTCCCAGCATGCCCCAGCCAAGTCATCACTATGGCAACTAATCATTCCCAAATCTGTCAGTACTACAGTGGCATGAATGATCCATCTGATATTATTATTTATAATTGATCCCCATGGAAACATTAGTTATATTTATGTTACACAGAAGTTTGAGAATACAGGTATATTTGAAGCTGCATTTGAGGGTGTCTTAAGAGATTCAGAATGCCCCTCATGTTTCCATGATGCAGCAGTATTTGCTGTTTCGACAGTTCATCTACCTGTATAAAGCAAAAGAAACATTGGAATGTTAATATTGGCACTCTGAACAAAATACAGAACAAACTAAGACACAGCATGAATTATGGGAAAACAAGTGTAATACGGTCCCTGCACTAAGACGTCCCTGGCCATTGGCAAGTTCTTGCTAGGCTGAAATTTGCTAAACAGTTTTTCTATTATTCTTGTCACCTAGAAATTATAATGTACAGTTATTTATAAATGTATGTAGCCTCTATTAGATTGCCTTCTAATAATAAAACTCTGAAGTAGCAAAAGCAGAAATGGCTGAAATGAGTTTCACGTCACATCTTGCCTTAACCCTCCTGGAAAAAAAGCAATTTTGGTTACTCAAAATAGCTGATAACATCTCACTTATGCCCTTTATTACTAAAAATCTAATAAATCCCTTCTGTGGAGCGGATTAGTAATAACTGCACTATCTTTCAGTATTTTCTCTAATCAGCTAGTAGCAGTCTTTTGTTCTGTGTTGTACAGACCAATATTGAGCTAGTTAGTCATCCTTCTGGGTTGCTGTAGTGTTCTGTCATGAGTCTTAAGCTACTCTGAAGTTTCACCTGTCACAGAAGGTGATAATCTGTCTGCTTAGAGGAGAGTGAATATGATTCTCTGCATCAGGTACCTCATGGACTGTAAGGTACATTAGGAATTGCAATAGCTTTTCTGTGGTTCAACATGTAAATGTCCAGATACTCTGGAAATGGGAGTGAGGAGAGAGATGTCCATTCGGTACAACTGTCTGCTTATGTATCTGTTATGGCTCTCTTCTACAATAGCGTAAATTGTTTCATTTCAGTGTCTCTTCTTGGGAATTTGCCACAGCCTAAGGTTTTGGTTTACTTTGCTTGATTTATATCTTCAGGGTATTTGCATGAGTGTGGACTATTTCTGGGTACCTGTGGTGGTTAATCAGTGTGTTAGAGAAGTAGCTGGTGCTTATGCCTGGTGCTTATGCCTTCCTGCTATAATTGTCTAAAACTAATAGATCATTAGATGCAGTTTATATAGTGAGCCCACATGCCACAGAAACAATGGTACAAAAATAGCAAACTACCAAAAATTAGTGTTGCTGCTACACCAATGGGAGCCATAATTTGAGGTAAAACATATGTTGGGTATTCAGTAACACAATTTAGAAGAATATATAAGTATACTTTCATCAAAAGAAACCGGAGCAGCATTTCTAAAATCCAGCTGACAATTATTATGAAAATGTAAGGAGAAAAAAAAATGCCTAAGTCTGTTTTTTAGGCTACAGATAATCTAATCTTCTGGATAAAGAGTACACAACAGTTGGAAGCTCTCGTTTGATTGATGTGAACATAACAAATACTATAGACTAAGCAATGGATTCTAAATGTGAATTCTGTACTAAACAAACTCTTGCAACCAATACAAAAATGGCTGTGTGCTTTCCTCTCCCTCACCTACAAGAAAGTAGGAGTTGGATATGCTCCTTTGAAAAGAGGCTGGTTTTTTTATTAATATGAAGATTAGAAAGTGGGGCAGGGGACATAAAATAAGATGCTTTATTTTTGAAGTACTCAAGCCTATGTAAGCACAGAACAAATTTGTAATGCATTTTAAGACAGTGTTTTAAGACTTAAGCTAGGTACATTTTGGACCCAACTAGACAACTCTGAATTGTGTCTGTACAATCTTATGGTTTATCGTGTGTAAATGCCATGCTATATGTTAGGTCTTCTTTAACGTACACTTTGGGTAATTTAATTTTTTGCCGTCATCTCTTTTTATAAGAGATTACATGAACCTGTTTCTTAGCCTCAAGTTGTACAAACTACGTTAATCTGACACACCTCAATGAGTCTGGCCAGTGACTTTAGCTTTTTCTGTGGGACACTGTGAGGGGCGGTGGCTCAGACTGATAAATAATTGGTTTCTTAAAAAAAAATAAAATAATTGTTTACCTATACACCCAGAAAAGTGTAGTGCAAGATAAAGCGGTATAATGAAAATGTTCGTGTACATATTTCCTAATATGCCTCCTAAAGGTAATATGAGTACCTTTTACCAAAGGAAAACAGCCTGTTCACAGAAGCGTCTGTTTTTATTATTTTGTTTCTACTGGCATCCTTATTTCTTCCCTAGACTACCTCCTTTGAAATTTCATGTTCCCTTTTATCCTGATCTCATAGAAAGGACAATAAATCCGTGTTTCTTCTCTCTGTTTGAGAGCATGTAAACTTTGAGAGCTCTTTGGGTTCCTCTGAGTGCTTTATCACTGCTGAACAATTTTACTTTAACTCCGTACTGGAAAGTAAACCAGTATCAAATAGGTGAGCTGCCATGCATATGAAATTAATAAACAAAATATGTGCAGTTCCCTTTTTCCCTTACAAGATAAACTGGAGAGTACAATCTAATAATTTACTAGAATGTAATTAAGGGGCAAGGTATTTGCTACCATAAGAGCTTCCCCTAAGGAGCTGAGATAATATGCATGGTAGAATTGCTTGAAAGGTGATGAATTTGAACAAACAAGAATAAGCAGTTCTAGGGAGCTAGAGAGAAGATTATGTTAACAGTGCTTATAGTGCTTCAAAGGGTCAAACACAATGAAGTCAGTTGCAATAGGAGCAAATCCTATGTCTAACAGACGATATAGACATCATTTCATCAATGAATTAATCATTAATAAATGGACAAATGTGTTATCACTGTATAGAATGAAAAAAAATATTATTTGATACAGATTAGAAGCTCTTATCAAAATGAAGAAAGAGGACATAGTAGGAGACTGTAAGTTAAAGACAGAATTTAAAATCTGTAATAAGCGTCTGTAGCTACCTGGATTTGTAATGAGGAAACAATGTAAATTCAATGCATAAATTGCTGAGACAGAAATAGTGTGGTACTACCACACCTGAAAACGGCAGGTTTCTGAGCAGGATACAGGAAGAACCTTATATCTTAGTCCAGTAGAGCTGATGAAAAATATTTTTAAAAAAGCATAAAATATTTTTAAATAGCGTTTCCCACATATTCTTCTGTTAAATCCTCTTGTCTGCACAGAGCTTTACTCATGAAATCAGTATGTCACCATTTCTAGTTGATCAGGCCCACACCTCTAAGTTATCTTTTAGATTGGAAACTTACACAATTACTTAAATATTTTCACACAGACTTCCTATTTTTCCTTTTCTTTCCTAGTTAACCTTTATTCTTTTTAGATGCTCCTCTTTTCCTTCTCTTACTCAGTTTATATTTTACCTGTGGCTGATGTTTATTTGTGGGTTCACTGTGAGTCCCATCACAACTGTTATTCTGAGGGCATATTGTGAGTTGTCTTACTTGAAACTGTCTAAGATAGCATTCTGAATCTAGTACATTTTGGAGTTCAGCAAGTATCTCATCTGAGATAAAACTCATACACATAAATTCCCAGAACACGTAGTCTGAGCGCTTTCTGTGAGTATGAAGTCTGGTTCAGTCATCCCTGCCAGAGCTCACTGGTATGTTCAAATGCTGGGAGTGCTATTTAATTACTTCCTTGATGTTCCCCAAGTTCCTTCCATCCCATTCTACTGTCACTTCTAATAAATAAAGGCCTTACTGATCAGTTAACTGATCGGATTAATGGTGACAGAGGGTATTTTTCAAACACTTGACATGAAATCAGATACTTTACTGTTGGATTCTTAATTGGAGCATGTTATATGTTTAAATGTTTTTTAAAAGTGTTATTTAACGTCAGTGTTCTCTTCATTGTATTAGGGGTTTAGATTATTTTCCTTGCATAGTATTTTGAGTTTGTTTATTGGGAGTGAGTTTCATTTGCACTCACGAAAACCAATAACAGTATTGTTTAAATTTAGATGGTCCAATATTTTTGACAAAATAAAATATTCCCCTGTTCAGGTACTTTAAAAATAATACAATAACTAATATTTTTATCTTATACAATGAACAGTTGCACTTGCTCTGTGTTAGTGCATATTCTGAGTTTCAGGCTCTGGTATGGAAATTTTTATTAACGAATTGAAGTGGGAGTTTTGTTGCTGTTGTTGGCTTAGCTTCCTATCTTATGCTTCGTGCCCTCTAACCTCCTACTGTTGCATTTTCTCTGCACTTGCTTCTCTCTCCCCTTCTGTTAGCTTTACAGAAGCCTGGAAGAAGTTGAACAGTAAAGTTGAGGAAGCAGGAATCCTAAATGACAAATTTTATACTATTTCTGAACTGTAATTCAGGTTATGAATTTCAAAAATGGAAATTTTCCATTGTGAACAAAGAAGTGAGTTATCTTTCATCTCAGGACAAGATAGGTCTCTTTGATTTAATAAATAATGGCTAGAGAAATTCAAAGTCATCTTGTGTTTGTCCAGGTGAAAAAATAAATGGACAGAGTGATTATCAGTTTGCAAGTGGTACTGATTAGAGGTAAGTAACTTAGTCTTTGATGTTGATTAGCATAACAAAGGAAAAATACAGATGATACTTCAGGTTTCTTTTGGAGTGAAATTAGTGTGTCAGGTTTTGGATGATAATCAGGAGCAAATAATAAGATCACTTTTATTTAGGAATACAATTTTAGGTACTTGTGACTGAAAACGTGATGCATTGTCAGAATTTTTCCCTATGGACCTCCATCATTATGCTATTTTTCTCCAGTTTTCCTCTGGTGTGGTGAGTTCTAAACAAAAGCTTTTTCCCCATGTGAGCAGATAGAGCTTCAGAATTTCTAGTAATGGGTGGCTGTTGAAAATATGGCTTTTAAATTGTAAATCTAACCACCCATCAAATATGTATTTAAAGGTTTTTGGGTTTATTTGAAGGCATCTCTTTCCACAACAAGGTAAAAACTATGCAAAATCATCAGAGAAAAAGAAACAAATTTCTTTGAAGCCTCTAAGCTTTTAGAGTTTTGTGTCTTAGCTTCATGACTGTTACTAAATCATTTAGGATTCTCCTTCTACTTATATAGGCAGCTGGGGAGATTTTCTCCCAAGTCTGAATTAATGTAAGGTTTTTAATAATTAAAATTGATTCATGTGTGTCATTGTATATCGATTACTAGAAGCACAAAAATTATATCAATCTTTATAATATTGGTACCTATTGAATTGAATGTTATTCAGAAGAATGATGTTTAAAAGAAATATAAAATTATATTAAAATTATATTAAGTCTACCACAAGAAGTTTAGGACTGGATAAGAACAAGAACTTAAGTAATTTTCTTCTTTATCTCAATTTAAAATCAAAGTATTATGTATATGGTATTACACTAAGTAAGTAAATGGATAATTAAAATAATTTTTACAGTTCTTCACTTTTATGTATAGAATGGTTATCTTTTTAGAGTAATCTCTCAAAATAACCGTGTGCCTTTTACAGCTGACATTTCCCCCTATTGTTATATCTCTCACATAAGATTAATTTTTCTTTAATGATTCCCTGCATCATTCCTTAGACAAGGAGAGCTGGATTGGCCCAGCGTTGTCACCTCTTACGGCACAGCCAATTTAATGGTAATGAGAGTAGCTGCTGCTGAGAGTAGCTGGATGCAGGAGGTAACAGAATCACTCTTGGCCTACAGCTGGGTGGGAAGAGCAATCACCATCCTGCATCTACTCCTGAGAAAAAACAAGCAAAAAGTCCCCAAAACATTCAGGGGCATCCTCTGGTGTCCTCTCCAGCCGTTTTCCCCAAACACTAAGAGGCTACAGCATAATAAGCTGGAAGAAAGAAAATAGCTTATTTCAATGATAAGGCTTTCAGGGAACAAGAAATCAACAAGAACAAATAAAGAAGTAATAATGAGATGACCAGCAGAAGGGGTGACTTGTTATACAGTTTGCTCTAGCTTAAAAGATTACACGACAGTGGAAAACAAAGCAAATTACTAATTGTTTAATTATTTTAGTTAAATTACTCTGATGTCTAATGAACAGTTGTGTTGTGTGGTGTCTAATGGAGTTTTGACAACTCAGATTTCAAATTCCTCATGAGAGCTCCCCAAGCAAGCGTACCATACTATCTTCAGGGTGTTAGTACTTTTGTCCACAAGAGTCTCATAGGTAAGCAGAAATGAATGCTTCTGTTTAAATAAAAAATAGAAAATAATTCCTCTTTTTAGGGTAAAAAGCCGTTTTTAATTAGCAGTGAAAGAAAGAGACATAGGGGTTTTTTTCAGATTATAATCTGTAGATACTTGCCCATCCAGAAATGTAGCTGTTCTTTCTTATAGTAGTTTTATTTCTGTTACAGATCTCCCTGCTTTTATATACAAAGTTATAAAAAGCAAGTGTCAGATCTTAAATCATTTTTCTGCTTTAGGTGCCTCTGGAGATTCAGGAGTCAGTTCTGAGAGATATTGAATACCCTCATCTGCAGATATAAACTAGTGCAAATTGGTGGAACACAACACTTGGCTGGGTCAGATTTTTATTATTCTGTTTGTATCGTATTTAATGTTATACATACATAATACAAATCAAGGTGAAGGGATTGGTAAACTAACTGAAAGAACAGTCTCTGCTTTATTATTGGCTAGAACTACTGATTACCGAGGTGTTTGATCCATCCTGAAAGCTGAAATGATCACAGAATTTGTTACTCAACTTTTATGTAGATTCTTGGCATTAATTTTTATGTGACAAGACTGAATAATGAAAAAGTTAGCACATAAAAATTTGTTGTGGGGCATAAGAAACTGTGCCAAATAAGATACACAATAACTAGGAAAAGTGAAGCCTTATAAAATATTTTGTGTCAGCTTGACACATTTCTTAAAACTGCTTACACATCTTTGACAATCCAAACAGTAGGCTATAATACCAGAAAAAAAGAACAAGGGGAGTGTCTGTTCTTGCTAAATTCAGATTTTTAATCCAGTGGGATTTAAGTGTCCCCTGTCCTAAATTTTCCTTAAAAATGCTCTTGAAATTCATAAACACACTTACAAATTTTGTTGTCATTAAGTAACTTGGTATTTCTTGCTCCATATTGTAAAACTCCTTTACCATCAAAAAATATGTCAAAGTATTACAAAGCCATCATTCAAGTAAATTAATATCCTCGTGTCACAGCCTCAGAGGCATTGTTCTTCATGTAACATGACTTTAAGCATTCATTTCCCTTCCTAGACTGAACTTTCAGATGGATTTTGAAAAAATCTCCTGTGAAAGTGATAAAGTTGAAATACCATTCAAACAGAAATATTTCTGTTGATCCAGCACTGAGATGATGGCAGAAGAAAAACATTTTTTCTGCTGTTGCTGCAGCTAAGTCTCCTGTAAGAACTTTCAATGTAGTAGTAAAATATCTTTATAAATGATACCAGGTCCACAATATCTAGAAGCCAGTTTTAGACAATGTGAAGATCATTTTAACATACTTTTAGATTTATATACTTATGGAAAGCTTAGTGTAAAATTCCTGTACAACTGGTTTATTTTCGTATCCAGTATATATTGTCTCACCTTTATACAGAGGCTACACATGTCCAAACATCTCTGAGAAATTATGTCCCCTCTTCCCATTGTATCCATGTCTGAGATAAATATACTTTCACTGGGAAACTTTTTTGGGTCAAGATCATATAATGGTCAAAGTTACGTCAGCCTGCAGGTGGCTATGGCAATTGCTGTAGTTATGGTTGTAACCACATTGTTTAGATAAATACTCAACAGAACACACAGCTTAATAAGACCATGTGGTTCCTAAATGAAGTTGAAGAAGGTAAGAAAAAAGACCTGTTATTTCTTGAAGGTTCTGATTTAAAAACAAACAAACAAAAAAAAACCCCTTCACTCTTTCTTCTATTTTTTTTTCATAATTAAATTAGAGGAGTTTTCCTGTCATGGCAGATGCTTTACAGATGGACAAAACTCCTATTTTTCTTTTCATATAATCAAATCCCACCAATGTATTTGTTAAGATATGAATAATTATGCTAATATAAAGAGTAGGCAGGTGCAGGAGCAAAATATTTTAATATCATTTATGCGGAGAACTATATAAAAATTCCAAATAGTTACTTTTATAGCATTTTAAACACTTTTGTTTGAGATTTCTGAATAACACCTGCTATAGGCAAAAAATAAATTTGTTCTTGTTACTCTAAGAGGAACATTTATAGTGGGAACAGTGGTTTAAGTCCCTTCTCCAGCACTAATAAACCATCACATAAAAACTATGGGAAGTTTGCTTCTTTTCGGAGGTTGGGAATGGGAGCTGAAGTTCATTTGCACTGATAGGACAGATGCAGCCAAGCAGCAGGCATGGATTGGCTACCTGGGATATCTTCCCTGGCACAAGAGGCTGTTGAATTACTACCTCAAGGGAGGGGAGATTGCCCAAGTAGGTTTTTTTCCCTTCTGGCCTTGGACTCTGAGGTTTGCATATCCTTATGCCAGCTAGTAAATCGCAGCCCATGGATTGAGTAGATTTATATTCTAATTTTCTTATAATTCAGTATCTGCATCACATGTTAGATGCGATGATTACCAGACTTTTCTTACCAGTTAATTGTTGCTCCAAGCAACATTAATCTAAGCCAAAGATTCTATAAATTTAGGAACATTGTGCCATTAGCATCCTCTGAAATTTTAGTGATAATTTTTTAGCATTACTTTATCAGCGCCAAGAGCTATGCAGGGGTAGCATTCTAGCTGTGATTTACAATATGTAATAAAACATTCCCTAACAACTGAAATGAAAGATCACTTCTATTTGTAGCACAGTGTGTAGCTCCTGTCAAGAATGCGATTTACAGGAGCCAATGATCTGAGGCGTTGCTTGCTTGTACTAATTAGCTCAGACCAAATTTTGTCTTTAAATGTAGCCCTCAGCAGTGATGAAATTGGTGTTCCTTTTTTGATCGCAACCACCACTGACGGAAGCTCAGTGGTCTGTGTGGACGTAGAAGATACCCCTGTAAAGCAACCCTTCTCCTTTACTCACCATTACAGAGTCTCTGGAGAAAACAATGAGTACTGGACTTTATTATACAGAAGGAACACTGGATTTGATCCCTGAGTATCTTTTCAAAATGTGAAAAAAGGAAATAAATCATTATTATTAAGTCTTTCTACAAGCTTATTGCTTCACTAAAAACTGATTCCTACTTCGTTATTTTTCAGCACAGAATTACCAGTCAATTAGTTGTTCAGCTGACTTGTTGGTTAGAATGACATTTGTTATGTTTATAGGATTTCTTCTTTTACATTCTGACATTATTTGTTTGTTTTACAATATATGTCCTGATAATGTGTGTAGTCAGTCCCTAGAAAATGAACAGCTAGGGATTTCACATTTATAACAAACATATTATCTATATTGGCTGCTGAAATATACGACCTTTTTAGAAGCCTTTGTAATACAAAACATATAAAAATGGATAAAATTATCTTATAATAATTCATTCATAGCTTTGTGAATTATGCTATTTGAGGTTTGGGATTATTTTGTTTTCCTTTATTTTACATACTGACAAACTTTTTAACAATATTAGTTAGTACCTATCATTCAGTTTTCATACTCTCTTCTTTCTCCTTTCAGGTTCTTTTCTTCCTTTTTACTATTTTATGAACATTAACTCTGCTATATCAAAATTGACATCTAAGAGTAGTAATACTGTTTTCTTCTGTAGTCTCTTCCTTCTTGAATTTAAACTGCATTTTGAACTAACTGAACATTACAGTTGCAGTCTGTGATGTAAGTAAGGACTGTATACTGGGATGTGTTTATAAGTCACCCAAGGAAGCAGCGGTAATTAGAGAACTTTGAAAGTGGTCTTAAAATTTCAGTAACAAACTATGCAGTCCATTACAGGTAAATAATCATCATCAGCCACTTCAGTAAACAGTCCTATCTATCCATCATACATTACTAAAAAATGTCAGTGTTTGAAGTGTGTTAAAAAGTAGGTTGCTTGGTTGTTATTTTAATTTGTCTGTGAGACCTAAGGAAGAATTGGTACCACATTTTTTGGGGCATTGTTGAACAAGTTGTATGAAGGTAAATTTTTCAGAGAATGCAATAACCAAAATGTTCTTTTGCAAGACTGTGGGCTAAAACACTCCCGATTTACTGTGCCAGTATGATTGTATTCTGAAATAACTTTCACAGTAAGACATATGTGAACCCTTATGTTAACCTCATGCCAACGATGGAGAGCTGTATGATAACCAGTCATTTCACTCTGCTGCTGATCTAATGCCATTCAAATAACAAAGCACAAAATGAGTAGGAAGCTGTAGAAGTTCTGTAGCAGTTCAGCATTTTGGCAGATATATTTTCCAGTGTTCTGTGATATATTTTTCCTGTATTTTTTCTAAGGTCTGTATATTTTATGTAGCATTTGTTCTTTCATTCTAATTCTGTGGTAAGTTTGTTGACCCATTTGATCTTCCTCACTGTATGCATCTTTTAAAATAATTTACCTGTATTTTACACATTTGATTTACCTTTCTTTTCCTTGAGATTTGAAAAAACAAAAACAAAAACAAAACAGAATTGATCCCAGGATATGTTCCAGATAACCAATTAGGTCACTTAGTAAATTTCCCACATAAATTTCTATATTGATATCATTTCTGGGTAGTATCACTTCCAAAATAGTTTCCTTTCCAATTCATTTAGTATCATATGTTGTTAGGGACAAAAATTGGTTTTGGTAAAGATCTTGAAAATCTACACAAGAATGACGGAGGTTTGGTTTTGTTTTTTGTTTTTTTTGGTTTTGTTTGTTTTTTCTGATTATGGTGACAGAAATCTTAATACACGATGTATAGAAACTAAAGAGAGACTGAGACATTTTGTTTTATCTCAGCCAAACCTAGGAAATAAGAAGGCTGAAAACTAAGCTATTTCTAATGTTAATTAGAGTTATGTCTCAGATTCTTTAAGGGTGAGAAAGAAAAAAGCTATGTATTACTGGGTTTGCCACTGTGTAATTCTCAAATGTGAATTACCCATGTCAAACTATAGAATACGTCAGATTAGGCAATGTTATTAGAGCGCCTATTTGGTTTTACGTAGCTTTTCCCTATGTAATAAACTTTACATGTAGGAGACTTATTCAAAGATAGACTTGAGTAACATCTGCTCAGAGTAGATTTTCTGTGATTATAATTCACTCAAGTTACCCTGAACAGCATAGATTATCCCGTACAGAGTGGGGACTCAGTGCTGGTATCTTCTGGGAGAGATAGAGAGTTTATCGTCATATATTATGCTGTATTTCATTTGCTTTTCTCTGTTTTAAGTGTGACACTTACACTGAATTATGTAGGATTTATTTTTTTGAGACTTCTAGATAAGAGCACCAATTTTAAAACAAACTTATGACTTTTACTGAGATAGAAGAAACATCCAGCCTTTTTCCACTACTGCTAATGTTCTTAAGTAAAAAGTGCAACTATAGTTTCTACATAATGTTAAAACATCTCTTAAGAAGAAGGAAAAAAAAAAAACCAACCCAAACAAAGCAAAATCATAATTCCTGCCGTCTCACTTTTCTTCTGTTTTGTTGGTACTTGCTCTTTTAGTGCCCTCCTGCCTTAAGTTCTTAACATTTTTGTTTAATGATCTTATTTATAGAATCCCCATTCTGGCAATTGGAAAACAGGTTTTAGTTATAAATTCTTTTTAAAGAGTGTGTGTTCAATTAAATATGTAACCAGATGTTATTGGTATGCCTCCTTAGGCAGCAGCTTTAGTTTTACTTCAGCCACTGGGAATACTATGTTTCCCATCTCACTTTTACTAAATTCTATCAACTACTCACATTTTGCAGCCATTGCTTTAACTTCTTCCTGTGAGAAGCTTCTTGTATCCTTATGCGTACAAATACTCCTCATAAGGCCTTGCTACAATCAGAAAAAAAAAAATTTGCCATTAATGTATTAAAATTCTTCTAACAGAAACTACTGGAGTAACTGTTAATATAATTTTTAATACCTGTTTAGCATACTTAAGCTGAAATAGTTGTAAGGACTAAGTCCAGCTACAAGTGTGTTATCTGTACTAGGACTCATACAGATTTAATTCCTTTCTTCCTCTTCTGCTCTGCAGCTGCAGAGAGGGCAGTGGCCAGCCGAGGTTCTGTTCCACTGAGCAGATGTAGTTGGGGATAAAAAGATCTATCTCCATTGACTGATGCGCTTGCTAATTTTTCTTCTGTTTCTTACACGAAATGTGAATGTTCATATCACTTAAGTATTAGTTAAAAAACAAAGCAAAAAACCCAAAAAAAGGGAAAGGCAGGTATTGGAGCCTGTGGGTGATACACCTTTCCCTTGGATCCTCTCTTTGCTGCCTTCATAGCTCTGCTTCAGAGCAAATGCACTAATGCATCTTGTTGCAGGCATCTGGTAAACGTTCTGACACCTGCCTCAGAAGAGAGCACCAGTGTGAAGGAAAGTGCACCTGTGTAACTGTGGACAGATTTGAATTAGAGACAGGTTTTTTTTCCCTTTGGGAGGGAGAGGGGCAACTCATCTTTTCCAAAAACATTGAAATGTGTATGGAAGAAATGCAAACCTCCTTCAGCCTGGCTAAAGGAAATGCAATCTGCAGCATTTAACAGAAATCCCATTAAAGGGAATTCAACAAATGTTAACTTCTAAATTTATTTCAACTCATGAATGAAAGAGATTTCTCTTAATTTCTGTTAATCCCCTTACTGGAGGAATTTTTGGCCAGCTGTTACACAGTATCTTGGAGTAAACAACCTTTGGATCATCTTCTCTTCCCAGGTTGGGCTGGTTTTATGGTTTTAGGAACAGCTTGAATATGTTTTCTAAAAGTACAATAGCACCTGAAAAGATATATCAACATGATTTAGAGGTTTTAAAAATATCCCTGTTGTTAATTTATCATAAAACATCAGAACAATATTTTAATATGCAATTTCAGTGTTATGTTGGTTTTCATAAAAATTTTCTTGTCCTTTTTAGGGAGACTTTTGTAGACGTTATAAGAGAATGGAGACAGCTGCTCTGAGGCTGTCAGTGTTATTTTCAGAGACTGAGGACAAATAAAATAATATTTCTTTTCACTCATATTGAGTACAGAGATTAGGATTTTCAAATTAAAATAGAAAGATCTATTAAAGATGAAATGCTTTTTGAATGTCAGTTGGAAGCTATCTTCTGGTATAGCAAGATAAAGGTGATTTTTAAATAAAATTTTGCCTTACTGAAGCTTAAAATCTTACAAAATCGTATGCTGTGACTTTAAGACAAAGCACTATCTGTTTAGAGGCTTTGTTCTTGGTGATGCTGAGTATCTTCTTAGGGGTGCTGAACTCCTTTAGTCATGATAGAATTCATTACTTTAAAAAAAGCTGTGGGTTTGTTGTTTTTTTTTTTTACGGTTGGGTTTGGCTCAAGAAAGGATTCCGTTAATAAGATACGGGATGGCCAAGTAACGAGAAAATACAGTTTAGTGGTGCAATAGACTCTTATTATAATTGTACTTTTCTTTACCTTTATTCCATGTATACAATGCTGAATGTTGAGCAGCTTCTAAAATTAAGTTAGTTATTTTTCTAAATTAAGGTTTTCAATTACTATATCTATTACAGTATTGTACAGAGCTATTATTTACATGATGCTTGCACTTGGTACACTTCAGCCTGGTTGAGACTTCATTGTAACCATCTTTTGTATGAACATAGAGTCAATAGTAGTAAAAAAAAATGTTATTTAAAATTAGGATTTTGGTTATCTATTCTAGGTGATAGAATAAATTTGCAGTTTGTGGCTTTGCTGCAGCAAAATCACAACTCATTCAAGTGTCTCCCCCATTTTTAGAACTGCTTAACGTGCAATACCTTGTTCATGTGCCACCTAAAATTCAGTAATTTTGCAATCTTTCTGTGACTAGAACAGAATGAGAAGCGTCATGCAAAATGTGCTGTGAGTGATAAAATATATGAATGGGTTGTGAAAATTTGAATTTTTCCTTGCCTTCATTTTTACGTTGGTTTTAAGTCACAGGATGTTTCTGTCTTGCCATATCTGCAGAAATTAGTGTGATTATCTTCTGGATTTTGCTTAAACAAGGAGTTACGCTTGGAAAAAAAAGACTGATTTAGAAATCATCAGGAAAAAGAAGAGATATAATCAGCCTCCTGGAGTTTGAGAAATCTCAGAAATGAAACTGAATTATACTTTTTAAAGAAAGTTTTATTATTGTGCTTAGAATATTTTGGTGCTCCCTGGAGGGTAAGTACAGCTTGAGTTATGGCTCCAAAAAGTAAACAGCTGTATTCTTTTGTTTGTTTATTTTCATGGATGCCAGATCAAGCATTTCGGCATCCTTGTTATCTTCCTGCTAAAAATGCTGAGGAATAGCTGAGGGAACAATGCAGAAGGGCTTACTGAAATATTATTTTAAACTGTTGTTTTTATTGTAGTAGGACTTAAATGTTTCTTTCAAGGACCAAACTTCCCATATAATTAGAGATACAGTGTATCTCTCATGTAATAAGAAGAGAGAAGAAAGCCTCTCCTGCTTCCTTTTAACACACACTCTTCTCCTGCAAGTGTCTTATCTTCCTTTGAGAAACACACAGCAAGCTGCACTGATGTTCTGAAAAAATGGTCAGTAAAAAATTATTCTGGTTAGGTCTAATCACACATGCTAATGTGCTGTTTTTTATAGAGTCTGTTATTTCAAAGCCCTTATACATCACGGTCACATTGGTGTTTATTGCCTTATACCTTAGCGTAAAAGGAGAGATGCGGTTATATAATTGTAATTTTGACTTTTCTGTTCTGTTGTATGACTTGCAGAGCAGCACTCTGCAGTTATTTCTTGGAGTTAAATAAAGAGCAAAATTTTATAACTTTCGCAACTAATCTGTTACAATTCTAGACCAAATGTTTCAATCTTCAGTGAAGAGGAGTTAAAAGTAACTCAGACAACAAAAGCAGAGGATGCTACAGAAAATCCACTTCAATACTATATGTTCTTTTTCCACAAACATTGGACCTAAAAAAAAATGAAGGAAACCCATAGTAAAGTTTAAAAATCTATTTATACTACACAAAGAGTAGAAAAAGAAATCTTGACTGTGGATAGTGTAAGAAATAGATTGCCTCTTGTGGCAGCAAACTGTAGACTAAACTCTACCTCAGTAGATTCAGTGAACTAACTCAGTAAACTAGGAGTAAACTCCAAGAAATTCTAGGTGCAAACTCTTTTCCAAGAAGTATAATAATCTACTTAAAGTTCTTTTCCTTCTGATCGCAGTTTACTATTATTTGAGAGTTTACAAACTGCTTATATAAAAATTAAGTTCAGAGAAAATTTATATAAATATATATAGGTATTACGTTTAACTTATTTATATTTTAATTTTTATATGTATTGAGCTTATCTAACCTTCATTAACAGTACTTGAAATAGGTAAGCAAGGACAAACTACGTTTATTCATGGTGCGTGTGAGTACTATTGTAGAAAGGACCAAAGTACTTAGTGTTTCTGGCCACAAAATGACCATAGTAGAGCCCTGTCTGTGCTAGCAGGTTTTAATGACCCTGCCCAGCCTCACCTCGGGCCCCAGCAACACCCCACTCACTTAAGCTCAGCCCCTGGCCATCAGTTCCCCCCTGAGCTGTGATGGAGGAGAAGCAGTCTTTAGCTCAATCGGGAATCTTCTTGTTCCTGACTTCTAGTTTGACTTTTTGACTGGACTTCAGACCTGCCTTGTCATCCTGAGAGTGCCTGATGACCTGGACTCTGGACATACTCTGTCTGCCCTCTCTCTGGCCAGCCTGCTCATGATGGGATGGTGACTTATCACTCCAAGTCCCAGGGAGACCTGCTAGCCATTGCAGCTCCCTGGTAGCCTGTAACTGAGATGTGATCTCAAAAGCCACGAGCTACTTGAAATAATCACTGTTGTCCCTCCCCCATGAATGAGAGCCTGCTCTTAGGGGTGAAGGCTAACATTCACAGAATCACACAATGGTTGGAAGGGCCCTCTGAAGGTCAACTTGTCCAACTTCCCTGCACAAGCAGGCCACCTAGGCCAGGTTGTCAGGTTGCTTAGTACTATGTCTAGATGGGTTTTGAATAGCTACGTGAATAGCTACAGGGATGGAGATACCACACTTGTTCCTGTGCTTAGTTAAAACTAACTCGCTCACTTTATCCATGCATTTAAAAAAAAAAAAATGTTTTAGTTTAAATCCAGATATTGTTGTGTTTAGAGATTTGATGCCACGGTTACAGCTGCTTGTTGACATCTATGTTGATAATTCAGATATTATTAGGCACAATTGTAAAAATGTCAATTACTCATTGGTATCATGTTTGAACATACTGCAATTACACAGTATTAAAATAATTTAACATAAAAATGTGAAAGTACAAACAAAATTTGATGTGAATAATCAGTTGAATTTCTGTCATTTGTGCAGCTGTTTTTGTTCACCATTGGACAGCATAACTTGCATTAAAATTCTCAGAAAGGATCATTTAGAGATTGCTGTTTTGAAGACTACTGTAACTAATAGTTGCAGAGTGTTTTCCCTTTTAAAAAACACTCCTAAATTTTGAAAAAGAGTCTTCAAGTCATATGCCTTTCATTTGTTGGAAGATTTTCTTCTGTTAAAGTAACAAAAAGAAAAGTAGATTTTGAGCTGTGAAATAAGAAATGTTAAGCATGTTTAGACATGGTGGGACAAATGGTGGTTAGCTGTCAGGAAAGAAACATCTATAGCTGTTTTCTGAAACTCAGGAGTATAAGAGCTTGACTCTTAGAGTTTTTGCTTTTTATTCTTTCTCAAAGACTTTGTTAGTACATCGGGAGGATTTCATTTCAAAATTACTTCAAAAGCAAATATTTTTCTGTTTTAGTGGCGGTAAGACCATCTTTTATTCTCCTTGTTTATGTACAAGAGCTGAGAGTGAAATAGTGTTTAACTTGACCCTTTGGCTTTCCATACAGCAATGGAAGTTTTCTTTGATTATGATCCATTGGGTCTGCCCCCTAAATTCAACATTGAGTTCTTTTTCTATTCTGCACTTTAGTCTGCTGGTTCTTCACAGTAAAAGATATTATTCTGTGTGATTTAAAAAAACAGTACTAGTGTCACTATTTGAATTACATTTTCATGAGGGCACAGAAGGGTGATAACTTATAAGATTCAATTTCTGCCCAATTTTTTATGTGTTGATGTGACAGCATGTGACTACTTATGTACAACTCTTCATTACAATGAAAGAAATCAACAGTTTTCCTCTCTCACTATTTTCTATGAAACAATGTCAAAAGAATAGAAGAAAACACAGGAGAAGGAACAAAGACCTAATAACAGAAATAAAACAAGCTAATTAACCTCCTGGACATACGGAAATTACTTTTTAGTAGTTATTCTTATTGATCCTTTAAAAACAACTCCATCTGAGAAGAAACTGATTACCAGAAATACTTGGGCTTTTTCCCCTTTTATTTTTTTTAATAAGAATGGCTTACCTCAGAGGTGATATCATGTGGATTGCCTTTAGTTTTAAAAAGTCAGATGATGGTTGACTAATGCCCTGATATAGAAAAGTGCTCAAAGGAGTTTGAGGCACAGTGGCTTCAGTTGGGAATAGAGTTTTAGTGCCTAGTTTTAAACAAATCCTTCAATATTCTCTCCAGTTTTCCTGAATTGGGATGATTTTGCCCTTCAATATACTTACTTGTTTTGTATGAATGCTGTTATTAGAGCTAAGTGAAAAATTCATATTATGTCTCCACAAATGCTACAGTATTTCAGCATTTATTTTTATCCTAAATTTTAACAAATGTTGCAGTTGAAATATTTTTATGAATGAAAAGAGTCAAATGTCATTTGGAAGATAGAAGATTTGTTGAACTGATAAGCACACTTCATTAGAAATAAATGTTGTTGTCTGATATTACAGTAACTTCGGTTATTGCACGTCTTTTTACTTTCTGTATTTTGCAAAATGTCACTATTTGTGAAAGAATGAAGGATGGTTTCAGTTTTTAATGAGAGAACTGCCATGACCCTCCTTTGACAAAAGGCAGACCTGTAAGCAGTCAAGATTATTTCGTTTTTGCAAATCAGCATTACCCAACTTTTTGAGCACCTAACCTTTGCAACATGCCTGGGAATGCTCAAGTAGCCATATGGTGCCATTTTATATAATCAGCTTAGAGCAGGTTGAAACAGTGTCCAGCTGTTTAATTCATGACACTTGAATAATTTAGAAGAAACTTGAAGCTGTTCTAGATGGTTTTTGATCAACAGTGCCTTTAGAATGCCTTTTTGGTGGATTTGGTCTGAATTCAAGTCTGTCACCGTAGATGGTTGTAGTCAAAAGTTTCTTGTCTAGGTGGTTCATTATCACAGTTCCTATCACAGTTCCTATCACAGTTCCATCATACTATTTATGATGGTATTTTTAATGAGTATTTCTTCAAGGTACAATTACAACTGATGGACTAGCATTGATCAGTGACTGACATTTACTTACAGCCATATATTCACAAATTCAATACTATTCTATAAACTTAAATAACAGTGTTTATGTTTGTGCAGCCAAGCATTTAAAGATACAGGGCAGTGAATTTATGAAAAAAAAACCCACCTCAAGGTATCACCCTAAAGGGGTGTTAAGTGGTTAGTAGATAAACTGAGATACTGCTGAGGAGACATTCCAAATCTCTGCACTTCAAATAAAAATGGAAACCCATTTAAATAGATGCTGCTGTTAAAATTCTACAAAGTACAGCCAAATGTTTCTGCATTGTGTTCCAAATGGGGTATTACAAGTCCTAAACTTACTGAGATTAGGAGCAATAACAAAAAAACAAAGGGTAGAAATTGTCCTTCTGGAGTCACCACTTTATCTAATGGTAGGGCTTTCTCTTTGGATTGTCTGCTGTCTCTTGTTTTTAAATACGTGAATTGATGACAGTTCCTGGAACCCAGATTATTCTGTCTTTTGTTCTTCTCCCAGTACTATCTGTGATGTTATAGAGACTTTAACGTAAGTTTATAATATCATGGTGGTTCTGATTTCACAATCTCGCCACAATCTTGCCACAAACAGTGTCAAAAGGTGGCAACCCATTGGTAGTGGAGTATAATTTAATCATGTCTCTAGTCATTTGGACTACCAGGTCTTTGCTTTGGCTGTGTGCTTGCTAGGCTTACTCTAGAGAATACTGCCCACTTGCTTTCAGGTAGCGGTTGCTTCCTCTTGCACGATGTCAGGCTGCTTTTCACACCTGTGACTAAAGCTAGAAATCTTTGTGTCCTTTTCTTGTTATCTAGGAGCCGTGTGAATTGTTTGTACACTGACATCACCTTTTCTACATTGTATGTTATTTTTATAGATTTCTTGGTGTCCATATGAATATTTCTTTTGAATCGGTGCTACTACTGTTACTATCTTTGCTGTACATGCTCTACTGGTGCTCTTGAAGACGAGGCTAAAATGGCAACAGAGCAGCTTTTCCTAAATATCGGACTAGTAATACTCACTGTAGCGTAGCTTTGATAGGATCAAAGAATTGTTGACACTTAAGCTTCATTCTGAAATAGGTAACTTCATTTATTTATGAATTTCTGATTGCTTTGTCAAGAATTTGTTCTGAGGCTTGTAGTTGTCCTGTGTTTTGTCACCAATCTTAGTTATGAGTTAGTCCCTTAAGAATGCCTAGTGTCCAAAAGATGAACTAATTGTTTTTTTTGTTGTTGTTGTAAATAATTCTTCACCTTTTTTAGATTGTGACTGCAATGTATTTTTGTGTGTGTTTATGCTACTTGAGTGTTTTAAATATGGTTTCGTAATTATACTGCTCTGCTCAAGTTTACTTAAAAGTAAGGGCCTTACTATCTACTTTGTCAGTGACAAGGAATTATTTTGACAGTTTTACCTTCTTTCCCTGGTAGTTACTCATGACAGATACAGTGTAGTGTACTATTTAAACCTCTTTCAGTTGTTCAGTGTGCTTGTGTTTTCAGTCAGGTATAATTTTTTTTTTGTACTTCTGTTCTATGGTTGGTTGTGTTCTAGTTTATTTGACAGTATTTTATAGTACAGAATGGCTCAGCATCATTCAGAGATAGAGACTCAGAGATGCGCATTTTTCCTAACATCATAATATTACGTAGAGTCTCATTATTCTTCCACAGCAAAGAAAACTTTTCAACCTTGTTATTTTTCTATAGTGTTCACATCTAACCGAAATATGGACTTCTCATTTCGAACCTATGTAAACTGCAATATGTGCACCTGTAGCTACATTTTATTTTATTTATAAATGCATGATGAGGTTTGTGCTGAAAAAAGTGAGCTGTGTAAGATGCAGCCATTTTCCTCTATCAGGCAGTCCATGCAGAAGGGAAGGGGGTGTGTGGAATTACTGGAATCATTTTAATCCTAGTTATTCCTAGCAGCACTGGTCCATCTGTAATGATTGGTTTAACACAATTGGATACAACAACAATAAAAGAAGTAATTCTAATCATATAAAGCTGGTAGTAGTTTTGAGGTCATTTTCTACAAATTGATCAATAAGAAGTTCACATCATATAATCCACATTGGATTTATTCCTGTGATACATCTTAAGTGTAGCAGTGGTTAATTGCTAATCCATATTAATTGAACAGAACAAATGAGGACAGCAAGAGTAGATACTTCATGTTACCATCACATCAAATGTGTAACTTCTGAGCTCGGTTTTTCATCCAGATCACTTGTGTTTGTCTATCTTCTGTCCCCATGATTTCAGAGAGTCTTTAGAGTTTATCACAGAATTTGACTTATTATCATTGGTGCTTTTATTGACAATGCCTAGTATTTGCATAGACATTAACGAGACATTTTGAGTTGTATAGATCTTCTTGGTTGTAGTTGTTGTTGGTCATCAGAACGTGCTTGCATTTTGAAAGGTTGATTGTATTTTAGTAGTTACTTCTGTGGAGCACCCTTTAAAAATATTTTTCTTTCATCTGTAACATATTAAACTTCCATTTGAAGCTCCTACGTTGTTCTTAGCTTGCATTTCATTTTAAGGTTCACCTTTGAGCACAGCATGGTAGGTGTAGCATACAGTTTTTAGGGTTTAATCAAAAGGCCATTGAGGTTGACGTTAAAAAAAAAAGAGTCTCTATTTGACTAGTCAGGTTTGGATAATGTTCCTGGTCTTCTCCCATATGTGTATTACTCACAGATTGATCCCCGTTGGATACAATTTTATCAAGTGCTGGCCAAGTTGTTTATGTATTTCGGCAAATAGATTACTCACCACATATATGGATATATGAATAATTTTCTGAATTATTCTTTGTTCACTATTGCTGTTGCTTGATTTGTAACAGGAAAAAAATATTTTTGGTTTCTACTTGATAATGATTTGAGATTTTTATATATGAGGATCATGAAATCGAACGTAATAAGCCATAAGCAAGTAATGAATATTCTTATCCTTGTAGAAATATATTTCCTTTGAAGAAAACACAGATATTTATATGAAGAACTGCATTCTCCAGAATTGATTAAAAAAATAGACTGATTTATATGAATTTGTGTATCTCCAATAGTGATTGTGTTTGCGATCTGTCTTATACTATTCAGCCTCCATTTTATCAAAACTTCATTCCATTAATAGAAATTTAATTAAAATGAATACTGTTAATGAAATTAAATACATGTAAAATTAATCCATTAAAATATATGTACAATAAAATATGACATAAACTAGTATTTACATTTAAAATTCAAGACTTGATTCCCAAAAGCCTAGTAGGAAAAGAGACTTCTTATTTGGGCAAAGAGATAAAGAGAAGCTCATTTGTTACGGCCAGATAAATAAAAAAGAAAATGGAATGTTTTGGTTGGGGGATTACAAAGGCTTTAAGGATGAGAGGTTTTTTTGTTTGTTTGGTTGGTTGGTTTTTTGTTTGTTTGTTTTTAAATAAAACAGTGCATTCCCTTCTAAATTTGAAAAAGCAAACATTTTTCTGCAGAAAATATTTCTCAGATGGTCTCTCTTGATACCGTACCATGCTCTAAGTTTAAGAAAGCTTGCTTTCTTTCTATGACAGAACTATCTAATATTTTTAATGATCACAGTATATTTGTGTAGTCTGATTAAGGATTAATATTTACCACCACATACTGTCATCACAAGGGAAATTGCAGTGTCCAAACTGGAATTTAGTACCTAATTTGGTGTGCAGTATAATTCTATAAATATGCTAACACATGCCTAAATTGCAGTTTGTTTGAATCACATGTAATATCTTCCCTAAGCTGAATATAAAGCAAACCTGGAAACAAAAATCAACCGGACTTCATTTTATTATTCACTTGGACTAATGTAATAGGAAGTATAATTACATATCTCATCCGTATCTGTGACAAGAAACTCATGAGTTGATAAGCACCAACAGGCTTGATGATAGCAGTAATCTTTGGGGGCGGAGTGCAAGTGGCCAGGTTTTATTGGAAAAGGAGTCCTACAGACCGTAATCTTGTCTTTGAAAGCCAGCAGAAGAATTTGGGGAAGTAAGAGGAGGCCAACAGGCAGTACTTTGTCAGGTAAGATTTTAGAAGGCTTTAGAATGGAATTTTTAAAATATTGATTTGAACATTGAACTTAAGAATCCCTTGTTTACATAAGAATAGGTTTAACAAATTGGAAGATCTACAGTTCATGACTGTTTGTAGTACCACGTAGATTGCGTGCTCTACTTACTTTTTGAATGCAGCAGAAATGTATACTTTTTAATCCAAAGTTATCCAGTATTTTCATCTGAAATGCTGATTCTGAGTAAACCTCCCATGAGTCACTTGGATTGTGACTAGGATGGCTACATTCCCTTCTTCCATTTCTTGTCATACAAATTTTTAAATTATTCATTAGCTGTAGGAAGCTTTCTCAAGTTTCAAGCCTAGATGGATATCTAAACACGTGCTGTAGTTCAGTTAATAAGCAGTACCACAGAACAAACCGCAGAAATCAAACTACATTATTAAAATGGTTCCTTTTTCTTCAAATCTGTAAAAAGTTTAATTAATTTGTAACAATAGAGTGCTCTGACTAGACTTGGGTTGGCATAACTTGAATTTAGCAACTGGGAAGATCTTACATACAGCTTGCATTATTATTATCGTTTCCTCCTTACTGGGGCATGTAAACCCTGCCAATATTTATAATTATGGAGCCTGTGTTGAAAAATTGGCTTTAAATGAATGGTACTTTTAATAGTTAACAGGATTTCAAAGTTATTTTACTTTCTTTTGACAACCATTCAGGAATTCTCTGGAAGCAAACAATATAATGCAGAGAGAATGCCTGGTTTATAAAGCTCGATACAAAAGTTTTTTAGACTTCTGACCTGCTGTGAAGCAGATTATTACTAACTTGAAAAAAAATGATAAGCTAGACTTTTCACAATTCCCATGAATCTTGACTTTGCCGTGTTTGGTTTTGAGCTAAGAGATGGAAATCTATGTTTTATGATTTGAAAATACAACAAATGGGTTACTTGAACTAATTTTGGGGACAGGAGGCTGATTATATGCTGGATTCATAGTAAGATGCATCTGTTTTTCACTTTTCTTATTTGAAACAGACACTGAATTTACACTTCCACAGTAATGCATGAAATGAGACTCTTGCACTAAGTTATTTATTCAAATATTCTTTGTTTTTTAATGACTATCCATAATGTTAGAGGATACTGAGCATATAAACAAAGAAAATGGAATTACAGAACACTAAAAATGTCAATATAAGACATTTTTTTGCTGTTAACTTCCTCAGAATATATGAATCACATGTTGCCTTATCGAATTTGTGTTCTCTGCACTGGCTGTGAACTTTCCCACAGGAAACAGTACAATATGAATTAGTTCTTACAGAAATGACAATGAGAATAGAATGTATTACAGAACTTATCTGTATTTCTATAAAACTACTATCTAGTGTGACTATAATTGACAAAATAATATATTCATTATAAACTATTGAAAAGTTTGCTATATATTTTCTGAGTGATATTTGAGAAAATACTATTATTAGATCAGCTACTTTATTATCACCATTAGTAGGATTAATTTGAAAGCTCTCTGTAACACCTACTTTTCTTGATATTTATCTGGGGCATTAGTTTTCATATTACAGTGCATTTTACACAAAATAAGCAAAAGTTTGAACTTCCAAATTTTAAAACTTGCCACGTCCTCTTTGTCTTTTTTTTTTGTTGCATTGAAATGTAACACGTGGTTTCAGTTTAGCTGAGTGATGTGCTTTGATACTAGGCTCTGCCCTTGTGAAATTCTGGTAGCTTTGCTTTTGGATTCTAGCCTGTGCTATATGCTTCAGGGAACAGCGAAAACCACCATAGTTATGCTTTTATCATACCTTTTGTGATGTGATAATAATATAGTGATAAAGCCCAGGTGTTTGGCCTTGCCTTTTTGTGCGTTCATCAGTGCAGAAGTTACATTTTTTTTTTCCTTTTCCAGTAGCTTCCTGTTTGTTTCTAATGTGTTCTTTCAAACTAAAGATAAAAAATTATTGCTGGGCATATCAGACTTTGTTTATACCTACCAAAATGGGATATGTTCTCAGCTCTTGTCTTCCTCAGAAGACACTTTCATAATGGCATTAAACCCAGCACACACAAGTAAGTGTGTGACCTGCATGTAAATTATCCAATATGAATTAAGAATACAATCAACACTTTGGCGTCTCTGCAAATTAAAAAGTGTAAACTGTCTTCAGACCTTGGCAAAACATTTGCAATGAATTGGGCCCTTGACTTTACTTTGAGACATTTCTACATTAAAAAAGGTTGTGTTTTTATTTATAGCTACTTAGTAGAGCACAGTGAGATGAGCTAAAATTCTGCTAAGGGAGAAAAAAAGGGTTTAATGGCTTACTAAATATTTACGATGAGCTTTGAAAACAAAGGTTTACCTTTTTAATTTTGTGTGTAGGAACAAGTACTTCAGTACTTTTTTGTTCTGATTCTGCCTCTCTGGTGAAAGCAATTAAAAACAATGGTCAAAATGGTGTGTAATTGGTGTAAAGAGCAACTTTTATGAATTATAGATTTCTGATTGAAAAGAGTCTTTATATCAGGTCTGCATGCTAAGCAAAATAGATTTTTAAGATATTTTGTCAAGAAAAAAAGCACAATGAATTTAGTATGATTCAAAATCTCCTCTTCTTACTCCAGTATTTCTCTTTCATTTTCCAGCAGGGCCAACTGAGTAAGCATACGTCTTTAATGGTAACTGCAGCAGCTCTGTTAGCTTCAGTAGCTTCTTTGAGAAATGTCCTAATTTCTACAGCAGAGTAAGAAAGACATTTAGGGTTCAAAGCTAGTGAGAAAACCAACATCAGTCAGAAAATAGGATGTCAGGATCTAATGCTGGGTTCTGAAATATTCCTTATTAATTAAAGGATGTCCTGAATGTCCTTTCTGTAAATGAAGAAATTTTGTCAGATTCGTGTGTTGTCCAGCTTTTTTGTGAGTTAGCTTAGTACAAGGCAGTATCTCTGTTTTTCCGTATTAGATATTAGCATGAAAGTCTTTGTGACATACAATTTTCTTTTCACTGAAGAATTTCATGTTTTCTATCTACTGTTTTCTAAACAGAAGTATCACTTAATTAGAGCTTTTGAATTCTGCATGATCTTGATTCACTCTTTCTTAATAGTTAACATACTTTTTATAATTATCTTCAAAATGTTCTTAACAAAACACTAAAATCTGAGTAGTAACGTAATTTCCTTTGATTTTTGTTTGCTTTATTCATTTACTGTAAATATTTTACAGTTGTGTTTTTGTACAATACGGTGATTTTACTGCAGTTGAGCTCTACGTCAAGACTCTTTGATTGTTTCTCTACCAGCATAATACAATCATAAGTAAGACTCAAAGGACCTTCGTTAAATGATTTAGCAGATCTTCTATTCCTTAGTGCAGGATCAGCTATGCTGTCACCATTCCTGACAGCTGTTTGTACATAGCTTGCACCAGAAGATGGGTGTAATCTACTGAAGCTGTCTGGTCTAGTACAGCATTAAATACTATAATATTAGAAATATTCTCTCTTACTCCATTATTAGAAATTTTATTGATATTAAAAAGAAAAAAAAAAACCTTATTGCTACAACTTGTTTTTTGCATAAGTGAGGAAAGAGCACATACTCTTTTCCCATCTGCAGAAACATTTTCTGCCTGTGCACACTGTTGTCAGTCTCCTCTGTACCTTTGGTCACTTTTTGTTTTATACAGTGAAACACTACAGTAAGTGACAATAGTCACCAACCTGCAAAATGGAAGATTTACTTCAATCTCTCTATCATGTGATTGAAATCAGTGGTTTATAAATAGTTCATTTCTTTTCTTGGATCCCCAGAATTTGTACATGTTCATTTCCTTACCCTTAGCTGTTTTGTCTCAGCAATTTGTGCTGAGCTTTCTCTCCCTCTCGGAGGTGGCCGCTCTGCTCCCCTTCCGTGGTGTCGGCCGCCCACCCTCCCTGTGCCTCTCTGCCTGACCCCTGTTTTCTGCAATCAGCAGATTTTCTTTCTCCTTGCATGTTGTTTCTCTGGGGTCACTGATCAAATAAATCAAACAAAAGTGGTCTGGTATTGATCGTTACAGCACGCTGTTAGTATTTTCCTTCTGCTCTGAAGTGAATTCTGTTAATAAGCACTTGTCTTTAATAACCGAGCCAGTCCATTATCCACTCAAGCAGCTCAGCAGCGCCAATATTATAATCATTCCTCTTACACACAACGTTGTATCAGATTACTCAAAGATCAAGTGAAACATATCTATGACTTTCTCTCGCTTAGTGCTTTTGTCCTTGTTGTATGACCCAGAGAAAAATCCCTCCTCAAACGAATCCTTGAAGTCACTGCTCTCTGATTTCTTTGTGGATTTGTTTTCAAATTCAGAATAAGATAAATAAGCGTTTGTTTCTTTTACTTTGCATTGGTTACAGTTTTCTTTCTTCTGTTTCTTGCAGTTTAATGCAGAAAAAAAAAAAGTAAAAGGATTTTACTTGTTCTTTGAAAGAGTCAAAATACCAGGGAAGGAGCAGCAGTTTCACTGCATATCTCTTTTTTTAGTGTAATGGCTTAGAGGCAGCAGGTAGGAAACAAAAGCTATTGATGTGGAATTCAGATTTGTGCTATAAAGCTAAACCCACATCTTTCTGGAATGTAATTCTTCTGCCAGTAGGAAAAGGAATAGAAAACCTGTAGAGATTCTTATTTATGACTGTAGTATACTGAGGTTTCGTCTTCACAATAACAATGGTAGTCTATTATGTTTATGTATGTGTAACCTGTATAACCACAAAGCTATAGCTGCAGGTTATGCATTTAGGTGAAAACACTAGCTTAATATCTGATGAACTGCCCACTCAAATCAATTAATTCCTTAATCAGTCCAAGATCATAATTAAGCCTGACGTTTCCACAATAAATGTAAGCAACTACTAAAACCAAGAGATTAAACACAATGCTCTTCAGTTACTACCATTTCAATACGTGCATAGGTGTGGGTAACGTTGCAAGGGAAAATTTGCTTTTTGATTCACCTTGAAGTGTAGTCTAAGTTTTCCAGTGTTATTAATAACTAAATGATATTCCAGCTTGAGATCTCTTGAAGAAGGCTGATTTATAAGTGTTGTCCTTACTTTAAGGAATATTTGTCCTTACTTTCTGAAACCAAGCCTTTTCAAAACACTTCCAGTTAGAATAGAGAAAGCTGAGCACTGATCCTCACTATTCACCTACTTAACTTGTGGTACTTTAACTGGTAACTTTGCATCGATGGAAAAAGGATTTGGCTTCGAACATGAATTACAGAATACTGTCATAAACCTGATGAACAGAATATTCTCAAGATGTCTTTAAACGTGTTTTCCCATGATTGCGATATAGCTCTGTATTGAGCTGGATTATGATGAACTAACTGGGAAACAAAAATAGTGTGCCAGTATGTTATTAGTTCTTGAGCATTAACATTGCTAACACAGTTTAACAGCGCAGATATAGTTTATTAAAAGACTAAGGGTAGTATAATATTGGCTAGAATAGTCTTAAATTATTTTCTATAGTCTGTCTTCTGTGTTCCTTTTCTTTCACTGCAATTGATTCTATGAAATGAAGACATTATCTGCGTACTGTACCAAACCAAATCATATTACAGAAAGCAGAATGCAGTTAAATGAGAGTTAAATTGCTCTCAAATGACAAGGAAATGTTCAGCTATAAAATGTGTTGTGAGATTAATGTGTTCTTCTAAGTCAGAGTGCCGGGGGAAAAAAAAAAAAAAATACTGGGGCTTGTAAAATAGGAACGCAATTGTAATTTCCGGAGAGGTAGATTCTAGGAGAATCTGGGAGGAAAGCCCTAGTTGGGGGCATTTGGAAAAGTGAAGTTTTGATGGAAGCAATCAGAATAATTGAATAAACAAAGGGCTGATAGTCAAACTTTCTAATTCATGATCTTCCATGCACAGTGGCCTGGTTTTAGCCTGAGGCTGTGCTCCCTGGAGCTCATCACTCACAATGGCCTCTCTGGGAACCACCTTTGTGCAGAATACTGAAGTGGCCTGTGTGTGGTATGTGAGCAGGGCTTTGGAAAGCTCTGGGGTTTTGACATGTTGCCCAAATCAAATTTTATAATTGAAATCACAGATGGGAAATCATGACTCTCTGTAGCTTCTAACTGCCAAATCTAAATGCTGTTTCATGGGACCAGTAAAATACATTTGTTCAGCAGTTCTCAAAATTGCCTTTAAACCAAAGTCCAAAGCTTTGTTGGAAAAAATTCAGTTTTAAAAATCCTAATGTATGAAATAAAATTTTAATATTTTCTATAGTGTGAACCATTAGGTGGCTTTCATATGAACTGCTACCAATTCTCATATTCCTCCTTGCAGCTTCATTCTTCTCAGCACAAGTTTGCTTTCTTAAGCATCATAAGACAGGTCGGTATTAAGAAAAGACTTTGCGTGTTGGAGATGCAGTGCTTCACAGAATTGTCCTGTTGTGTTTCAGGATCTCTGGAGGAAGTCCCAGGTCAGAAAGGGTGATTTGGAAGCAAGTGTGGAGATGCGTGAAAAAGCCGATAAATGGTTTTTCCATGCTAGGCTTACTGGTAGGACAAAGGCTATGCAGCAGTGCTGTGAAATAGAAGGCAGATTAGTGAGCAGGCGACTACTGTGTATGCCTTGGGAGAGCTGATTCCTGCTGATGAAGTGGGAAAGGGGAGGTCAGAAGAAGTAGTGAAAGAGAAAGGCTGATGAAAGCTGTGAGGGCAGGGATTGAGCATGATTCTGAAGATCATATTTTCATGTTTTCACATGGCTGTTAATCAAGCAAACAGAAGGAAATTTAAATCAAAGAAGTAAACCAGATGATTTGGGGGAATTTTACCTGAAAAAAAATTGTTAGGAGAAAGCATCAAAACTGATTCAAAACCCAGTTGTATGAGGGGAGACAGGAATGGATCAGATGGCATGGTCTCGGGTGTCAAAGTTCATTGATAATGAAAAGCAATGATAGTTGTAAAGTATGGGATGGGCAAGGAGCCTTGGTTTATTCTGGAATTCAGTTCTGCTCATGTTTTAAGTTGATGGAAACATGTGCATGTGCAATCTACAGTGTATCTGTACAACATAACTAATTTTACATCTCTCTGCTGTTAATGTATTTATTTATTTTTATTTATTGATATTTATTAATATTTCTTTTCAAAGCAATATGGATATTCTTTCCCTTGAAACCGCTATAAGCTTTAATAAGATTGAGCTATGATTAGCAAAATACAAGTCTCATAAATCAATAGTACAGGTCAAAGCTAGCAGTTTTTGTTAAAAATCAATAGGGTTACCATTTGATATTTTATGAGCTGGACATTTGATAAGCTAAGTAGTCACATCTTTTTATATAAATCTTCTTATGTTATGAAGTTGAAACTGTTACCCAAGAAAACAGTAGGTTTTATAGGAATCGGAAGAAAAATGAATTAATTCTTTGGAGGAACATATTTCTGATCCCTAGAATAACCCACTTTGAATTTCTCTTGAACCTTTGATTCAACCTTTGATAGCTACTGTCAATCAACATCCATCATCTTGTGGCCAACTTAGCTGGCAAGCAGTTGTGCTTACATCTGACGCAGATGCTACCCACTTCTATTTGGCTTATATAAAAAGAATACATTAGACATCTGCTACAACATTTGATTGATTTATCATACAATGTAAAACTGCTTTAAAAACATGCTGGAATCCTTGCTAATGTTCTAGGAAGTTAAACTTAGATCCTCATTGTTCTTACTTTTCTGAATTACTTCTTGAAAATAAAACAAATTGATTCAAAATATACATTTTATATATCCTGAAAAGGATTTATTTTATTATGTGTGTTATTACTGATCATTCATTAATAAAGATTTAAATATTAATTTCACTATGTAAGACGTAACTTCAAGGTGAAAGCTGTGAAACAAGGTGTAGACACAGAACCCTTTGGCTTTTGAGACAATATTATAGAAGTTATGACCCACCCTATTTATTCTTATTTAAGAGAGGATTCAACTTTTGAGTCAATAGGAGTTTTTGGTTGGTTGGATAAGACAAGCATTTACTTTTCTGTATTGTAATTAGAAGAAGAAAGGAATTAATTCTTTAGAGAAGCCCATGTTCCTTATCTCAAGAAAAGCAGTTGCACAAACCCCATCCATTAAGCATTAATGCCAACTTTCCAGCATTGATGTAGATCACTGAAATAATGCAATTTACTTCCACGTAAATTGCTGAGTGTTTTGAGGTTCTGGGTGTTATTAGGTGTGTGCTAGTAGAAACACTGTTTAAGTAAAGTCAAGTCATATATTTTTACCAACTTCTGATTATATGCATGTTGAAATCCTATCCAGTAGCCTAATATTTATGCATACATTCTATTCTTGCCAAAATAACAAGCTTCCCTTAAATTCTGGAAAATCTCAGTATCTAAATCTATTGGATGTATTTTGGCCAGTGAAAACTAATGCACTGATTCCTTGCTAAGCAGTTGCACTTACACTGTTAGGCTGGAGGGAAAAAAAAAAAAAAAAAAGAACGAAAGAACAACTTAGAAAGATATGTCCGTAAATCAATAGCCTGTGTTTTCAATAAGTAATATGTGTTCACTTTGCCCTTCTGAAAATTAGACATGTAGAAAGCTAAAATGGGTCCAACATTATAATTTTTTATACACTTTTTAACTGTCAGTACAACAAATGAAAGGCATTAAAATACTTTATTTTTCCTGACTGATGAAAAACTAAGCAAATAAAAGAACCATTTTTTAAATGAACTGTTAAAATGAATAATGAATCTGTTTTTCAAGGGCTTTTTTTTGGCATGGTTTTGTTTTGCAAAGCAATTTACTTTCCTACTATTTCTACTGTAAGTATTTCATCAATGGTACGATTATTAAAGCAATAGAAAACTTGGAAGAGCATTAGTACTCTTCTGTAAGAAAATTATTCAGATGCTAATACTTTTGCCAAATGACTGCTTCTGTGTTGATGCTTACGCGATTCACTAAAGATAACAGCAATTAACGTGTCCCTGACACTATTTCCTATAAATATTTTCAAATGCTTTTTTCTAACTAATCAGCAATAAAACTACCCCTGGGATTCTTTTGTCACCACAGACGCGATGCTAGGATTTGGTCCAGCCAAAGTAGCACAACCCTAAAAATACTACAGCACTTAAAGGAGAATGTGTAGAAGTCTTTGACCAGACACGTGGTGGTGTAGAAATGCGTTTTTGGTTTGTTTTTTTTTTTTTCCCTAGATTTGGAATGAGCAAGTACGTTACTGCTCATTTTGGAGGGCTAACTCTGGCCCTCAATTTTTTTCCAATGAGGAATTTGAAAGAATTGTTCAGTTGCTAATTATTTCTGAAGATACTTCAATTTAAGCCCTTCAATAGAATTCACTAGTAATAAGATTTAGATAATATAGTTAAGGTAGTCTAAGAGTTTTTAAATGCATAATCCTGTATTTTTCCAGTGAAGCTAAATGAGAATGTGTGTGATCACTTTTAATCACTACAAGTGTTTGGGTGATTTAGAAGTACATTAATAATCCAGCATGTTGGCAGGAACCTGACAGTCTGACCTGACAACTGGTTATGTTGAAGGAATAGATAGAAACTTGTGCAGACTTGCACACTGTTAGGGCACAGATAGTGTGACACAGTGCATAAATCAGAACCTTCACATGAAAGATTGGCCAGCTCTTACACCTGACTTTTGGTGATATATTTAATCTAAAAGATCTTTTTGACATGTCAGAAGATAGAGAGTTGTTGTTGAGAATTTTAAGTAGAAGAAATGCAAGCCAAGATAGCTCCGTCATGTTCTGAAGAGGTGATGGAAGCAGCTGCAAGTGTTCTCTGTGATGGAAGGCAAACATGAGAGAAATGTATTATATCAAAGATACAGTATGTAAACTATTTCTTAGCTGCAGTCTGGTCTTTTGTGTTGATTAATGTAATCTTTGCAATACTTGCATTGCACTTTACAAATTCATGTATCATGTATCTTCTTTAAATACTCCTATCATGCTGCTTCTGTATCCACATAGACTGCTTCTGTTTGGAGAAGGGATCTGTTTTCATCACCTGCTCTTAAGATGTTGTAGTCCCAGCAGATTGTCCTGACAGTAACTCCATCTTTTGTCATTTGCCATTGAGGGAGCCACAGAGCTCCTTCTCCACTTCCACAGTCCTCGCAAATCATGACGGAATATAGGCGGCCAGCAGTCACTGAAGCAGGAGATGTAGTGCAGTCTCATTGAGTGCAGTCTCATTTAAATGGTTGTTATATTTCCCTCATTTCTGATGTTGGCCAGTAATTAATTTTTGATGGAGCTCTTGGCGCTATTGAGTGTATTAGCTGCTTTTGGTTCACTAGTCTTTCTTGAACTTGCTGCTTTCATACGTACAACTGCTTCCAAATGTATTTTGAAAATACTTCGCAAGGAACCTTTGCCATTGCAGATCGCTCCCTGTCTTGGTTTTATAGAGCTCAAACGCACTGGTGTTTTGGCAAGTGTGCTGAGCTCAGAGATGTGTGTGTACATTTTCGTGTAGCATGTGAGGGTCTAGGCCTGTTGGACTGTGCCTGGTGGGTTATGTAAGAGATAGGAAGATATTTATTTGACTTCTATTATGTTTTATGTTTATTGTTGATGTGCCCTTGGTGGAGAAGGGGGAATGTGTGACTAAATTGATTTTCGAATTATTTTTCTTTGTATTTAAAGTGATAGCAAATGTGCTTAGACATAGCATTTTTCTTTTCCTTATATAAAATCTAGGTAAGTAAATATTTATAGAGAGAATTTTCCTAAGTGAAGAGTCCTGAGATTTAAAACAAACAAACAAAACCACAAAAGCACTCCTTCTCCCCCATCACCAACTTCAGTATTCTGTTTCAGTTTCAGTCTGTATCAAATGGTAAATCTTTAAGACTGCATCCAAAATCAAGAGCAAATAAATAGCTGGCCGCTGCTGCTGTCCTACTGTCTTGTCAAATCCTTCATCTCCTGTAACCAGGGCAGAATGATACTTCATTCTTGACCCAACTTTTAAGCAAGCTTTACAAATGTTGCCAGAGTGCACCTGACAAATCCTTAAAGAAAAAAGACAAGACAATACTTACCAAAGTAGGCCACATTGAGTGTAATGTTTGTTTGGTTGTTAAGCCGTTAAAAAGATATTCCTCGCTGGGATTTGCGGCTGATGGAAATAGTGAACCAAAGTAAATATACCATCTTTTATTGCTTTGTACAAGAGAATTTTTTCCCTATAAAAGTGAATATTCATGAAATGCTCCTGAATATTTGAAGGGATATTATACAATTTATATACAAAAACAAGTCCAAAAATTTCATATTATGTTTTTAAGATCTCCTTTAAGTCATTTGTATCCTTCAAATAAATTGTAATGAAGACATTGGCTTCAAGTGACTCTAATATCTGACTGTGTTACTATATTACTATTTTCTTTTGCAGAAATTTTAGGGAGCACAGCAAAATATTGTGGAGTATAACAGAGCATTTCTTCATGCATTTCTGAAAAAATTCTGGACATATCATTTTAGGCTACCTGGAGAATTGACATAGTATCATCTTGTGTGTGTATCTCAGTTAAATTGGGATAGAAAAAACTCCCAGAACACAGAAACCAGTTTGACCACCTTATAGAAATGGCCCCACCCACACCTTGACTCTTCTGTCAAGAGATGTTATCACCATATGGCAATGCATCAGAAGTATTTTTAAAAAAAACCTTTGATAATTTAATAAATTAGTTCTCCATAAAATAAAAGTGTAATAGAAGTTGTTTAGCAATATTTTTTTCCCCTGGATTTTTTATTAGAGATTTTTTAAATTAGGGATTAGAGACAAAAAACCTGAGACCTACGTGAACCAAATTCCCTGTTTTCCAGATCATAATGTAAGGCAGGCTGTTGGCCACCCTAGACATAGATGTATGAAACCGTGTCAGATCAAGAGGGAGTTAGAGAGATGCTGTTTATTTGATGAACAGCTGACTTTTAGCCAGGTTGAAATAATTTATCTGACCTCTGTGCATATATTACTTTCATTTACAATTTTATAGATAATAAAATGATAGAAATTTGCATCTAGTCTCCAAGAAAAGCCATGAAACGCTTCTGCCTGAGATATTATAGCTATGACTGTTTCTGAACCAGTTTCCATTTTTTTTCAGGGAATGATATAACAAAGAGCTAAAAATTGTACTAAAAATTTTATTGAGCTATAATGGAGTATAAAAAAGTACATGTAGAAAATTACTTATTATATTTAATAGGAGTGCCAGCAAGAACCACAATATCATTGCAAATGTGAACAAAGTGCTTATGCGAAAATTTTCCTGATGAGATATTTGTCTGTAGGATATGTAAACTGCTGTTGCAACCTCTTAAACTTCATCCTCAGTGTCAAGGCTGAGGAAGGTGACTTCAGGTGTCTGAATTCCTTGTGCTTTAGATTTAGACTTATATTCAGAATAAAGGACACTGTAGACGACTATCCCTGAAATACGCTCAAGTGCACACTTAAAGGAAGATTATTTAGGAATAAATGCTAAGACAGTGTGGAGAAGGTTAAGGAAGTTAGGGCATGGAAGGCTAATTTGTTTCCTTCAATCCAGTCCCCAAATGAGCCTTTCAGCCTTGCAGATTGGCTGATGAGGTATGTCACTTGGAAAAAAAAAAAGGAATATGAAACTACACAAGAAGAATTGGAAGAGCTAATAGTTTATTAACAGGTTCTGTAACACCCTGCCTGAGAACTGAACGAGGCTACTGCATTTCAAAAGCATCTAGGATAATTACATTTTTGTGTTAGTATGCTATATTCCAGAGACTTTCAGAATTCAGCTATTTACAAATATACCCTAAGATGGTTAGTTCCTCTATAGTTGTCCTAATTTTGTTATTCTGTACGTCAGAAGATGGCTCTTAATAGGTGAACACTGCCAGCAATCAATAAATGGGGAAGAGTAAACCAAAGCACTGAACCATAAAATTGCAAAGCTGTGTTCCAAAAGTATGTCAGGGAACACAATTAAACATTGGCAACTGTTCTACATCTAATTTTTTTTGGTTTTGTTTTTTTTTTTTTAATAGAGATTATCACTTGTAGGAATATAAAAAAAATAAAGCCAAAATACAGAAGTTTACATATGTGTGTGGAAAACAGTAAATTTCGTGCGTACAGTACTACGCTCAATACTGCTGCAGTAAGAGCTTTTTCAAAGGCTTTTCATATTTCCAGTTATGAATTAATTTATTTTTTCCTCTGAATGCACACAAAACAATAGGATGTGCATCTTTAATAGCTAATGCTCTCTGATTATTGATTTCTTTGGCAAGACTTTCCTTTTGGTTCTCAGCAGCAGAACACTTACTAATTTTGACTTTTATCTTCAGTTATGCAATTACGAAAGTTATTTTATTACTGAGCCCATGTCATCTTAAAAGTATTGTAGGAAGCTGCTGAGCTACTGAGCATCAGAGACCTGTCATTTTCATGCATTTATCGAGTCATTGTAACCTGCGCAATATTATCCAGGGAAGATGTTAATGCTACTGAAGTTTTTGAGCTCTGGCTGACCCAAAAATCTCAGATCTTTGGAAAGGAAGATGCAAGTTAGTCTCACTTAGGTCTAAATAATAAAGGATTTGCATGGAAGAAAAACTTCTGAGAATGCATTAGTACTACCTACCCATTCAACAAGTATTTATTTACAAAATACTCTCACACATTGTTAGTTTGTTAACTGATGTCAGTGGAGAAAAACAGGCACTTCCAAGCAGGTTTTTTTTTGTGCCCCTTTTTAGATCCTGTTTTTCATTTGCCTTTATCTTTGCAGAGTCTTTTTGAATGCTTGTGTCTTCTGAACTTTCCTTTAGTACCAAGGGAGTTCAACAAATGCTCTTGACTGTTTCAATGCCATTTATCTAAAAATGGCATTTATTCAAATGGCATTTATTAAAAATGTCTTTATTCAGTCTATAGTTTTGTCAGTAGAATTACCAATATACTCTGTTGTCCCTGAAGTTGTCTGTAAGCAAAGTTAACATTATCTTGATTTATTTTTTGCTATTACTGTTGTATTTCCTCCCTGTGTAAGATATGTTGAAGAATTATAAAATATCTCCTTTTTATGCCTTTAGGCTCAAGATAGTCTGTTTGAATTTAGAGTATATGCAATGTACACAATTCAGGAAAAAAAACGCTTACTGATAGTAAGAGTAGTATCTGAAGGTAAATCTTCTCTTAATATACCCTTATAATATGCTATATGAGAAGATATTTGTAAATTTATCAGTTCTCATTTTATAGACAAATTAGAATACTGTCCTTCCATTGTAATTAAAATCAGTCATAAAAAGCTATATTTTAAATGAAGTGCATATTTTCCTTTATTAAATACTTGGAAGAGGAGCATGTATTTAATTTCTTACTATTCTACTTAACAATGTTTAATTTTAGGTCAATGTGAATATTTCCAAGGAGAAGGAGAAGTGTAACTGTTGGCAGTTTTTCAAATAGATTTCCTGCCCTGCTACCCTCCAGCCCCAACAATATTATTTATTTTTTTTTTGCCTTGAAGTTTTGGTGCTTCTGCTAATCTCTCTCTTTTTGATTTGAAAGACTCTGAGCTGTCCAACAGACAAGATATTTCTGTAAGAATCAGACGTTAGGGATTGGCAACTCATTTCAGGATTCCAGTGTTCAGAGTCCATATTTAGGAGGGCATTTAGTATGAAAAGTTGATATCTCTTCAAAGCAGACGTCAAGTATGTTTAGCCTGAAGCATAAAGTTAAACATACATGATCCTAAGCAGCAATCAGTATCTGGCAACTTTGTGCCACTAAGAGGTGTCTAAATAAACTATGTTTTGTGATTGTTTTAATAAGAACCTATAGGAGGAAAAAAAACCCAAAACAAAAAAAAAACAACAGAAAACCCAACAACCCAAACAGAAAACACACACAAAAGAAAAAGGAAAAGAAAAAACCCAAAGACCCAAAACCCACAAAACAACAATAAAAAAAAATCCCAGGGACCCTAAAATGAAGAGGGAATGTGCAGAAACCCTTTGCCATTGCAACCCAGCAAGTACATGATAGGATGGTTTAAGAAATATCTTCTGCAAGTGGAAATGTAGATCCAGTTGAGCACATTAAGAAGATACAAGTTTTACTCACCATAGTTTAAAAGCTGGGAATTAGGAGGGCTCTGGTGGAATTATTTCAGAGAAGCAGTTAATAAGAAATTAAATATTTCAGACACATGCAGTCTATGAGAGAACTGCCAGGTCATTGGGCCTACCAAAGAGTGAAGGGAGAGCTTATGGTGAATAAGGTTTCTGTTGAAAAGCTAAGTGATTTGTAACTCTTTTCAAAAAGCATAAATTAAAATGTCAGAGGAGGTCCTTGAGAGACATTTAGCAGAAATGGAAGAGGTCCAGAGAAGGGTGACAATATAATTATAGACCTGGGATGGCTTTGTAAGATGATAGATTTGGAATGATTAGAACCTTCTTTGGGGAGCAGAGAGGAGTGAAATGGGACTTAAGAAGCATGAAAATAATGATTTTTTAAAAAAATTATATTTATGTCTTTTATAACTGAGTATGTACTTTTTCATCAAAACATGAACATAGTCTGGGGAACTCAATGATGCAATCTGTAGAATGTTGGGTGGTTTCTATTTTGGGGATAGTATATAATGTTGGTCTTTGCAATAAGTAGAATCAAAGAGTTGTAGAAATATCAGTGCTTCAAACATAAGACAGCGATACATTAAGCAGAATAATGATGAAGTTTGAAAAGTGGTTTATTTTATTACAGAATTTCTAGACATTTCACTGAAGTACCTACTAGAAACTTAAACAGAAGAATAGATAGAAGCAAAACTAGTTATAACTAATATGCACTTTACTTCTGGGAATCAGAAATAATTCAACATACAAGAAGCCGACAATTCTGTTTCAGTTCAGAAAATCACTTTAAGAAGGTATGTATGTGTAGTTCGCTAATATATTTTTTCCTTCTTTTTTTCTGTGATGCAGTTCTGCACCAAACAAAATTAAATACATTCTTTTGCTTTAGCTTTTTATTACACATGCTATATTGCGTGTTTTTTTTTTATATATACATTATTGAAGAAGAAAAGAGTTGTCATGCACATGACTGCATCTTTACTATTTTTCTGCTCTTGATTTTCCATGGATTATTGGTTTGTCACCCAGTTTCTTCATCTCATTTTGTATTCCATTAAAGTCTGAGTTCTAAGGGGCAATACTTTCCCCTGCTATGGAGTACTAGTTAAAATGGATGCAGAAATTGCTAAATTTAATGACTTGTGTGAAGTCTTTCCTTGGGAACTTACAGGAATGTGAAATACAGCATACAGAAACTCTGACTGTGCACAGTCTTAGATGTGGAGAAGGAAATACTAATGCCTTAATGTTTTTACCTCCTTCACAAGTAGTGAAACTATTACTGTGAATTTACCTTGTGAAAATGAGAATATCATGGAAGCATCTGGTTAGAATTTGTCCATAAATACTAATAGAAGTAGTAACACAGTTTTAATTAGACTTGTTAGACTTCTCGATTCAGAGTTCTGTATCTGCATTTCTGTATCACTGGCTTAAGAAAAGATGCTTTCGCTTTGCTTCTGCTTGTTCATCTCCTGAAATGAATTAATAGCTCAAATAGCACAAGAATAAAGGACTCCTTGGTGACTGTTGGAAAAATATCCCTTTACTAGCTCTGTGCTTGAACTCTTCCCTCGTATTCAAAGTACAAATGTATACATATCCATATAAATGCTGAAATTTCTTTTCTTGTTACTAAAATTATTGAGATAGCCTAAGTTTACTTGGTCAAATCCTTTTTCTAAATTAAATGAAAAAACTCAAAGCGTTCTCCATGTTTCATGCCACATAAAGCCAATGAAATAATCTTTAAAGACACTGCTGTTGTGCATAAAAGGCTATATCTGAAAAATAATATTTTTTTGTGGGGCTTAGAATTTGTCTTTATTATGAGTGGCAAATTTGGGGAAGGAAATTTTGAATGTCCTCAATGTTTTTTATGCTTTCATAAATCTAAAACTTCTCAGTCTTCAAATAGATAACTTGCAAAACAGATAACTTTATTTCTGTATGATCCTGTAATTAGCCTCACTGTGGGAAAACAACCATATTTAAGAAACTTAATTTTTGCCATTGAGCCAATGAAATAAAATAGATGTAGGCATATTCAACTTTGGGAACAGTCTCCAGTGTGTGCAAGATTGCAACTGAAAGCTGCCCTTAGATCTGAGAATTTTCTTTACAAATCCAGTATCATCTTTGGTTTATGACTGACCCCAGCTCAACTGTTAATGAGTAGAGTTGTATATTTTTTTTCTTCTTCTTTTCATATAAAGCCAGCTTGCATTCCAGGTTAGTTCATTTTCTTCCTTTTCTTCTAGCTAAACAGCTCTTACTAATTCCTCTTAAATAAACAATTACATTTTCCAAATTGGTGTCAGTCCTTACTTGTTTCTCTGTCTCATGTATTTTGTACATTTGTAATCACACATAAAGTGCAAAGAAGGTTCATATTCTTAAGCTGCACTTAAATATCTTTCTACTTCCGTCGATGAGAAAGTACAGCTATGAGTGTCATGGAGTTTTTTTCCCCACTTCATACTCTGGTTCTAAGATCATTTCATGGGCCACAGTGAAAGAATGGTTCACACTGGGTTCACAACATTATGGACTCTTCTAATGGTCCTCCTCTTGTGTCCCAGTTGCCTCACAGTGAGAGGGAAACAAAACCCTGAGGCAGTCGGGATGGGAACTAAGGAGTGCCAACTTTATGGAATCTGTTTTCTTTCTCTTGCTGCTCCTTTGCTGGATTTAGGGACTTGTAAGAAGAGAATCTTGAGGGCAGATATCTCACTTCTTCTTACTGAAGGGATACATATAAAGATATTCAAATCCAGACCATCCTTGTTCTAAAAGTCTTACCAGTACTCAAAAAGAGGTATAAAGGAGAATGATCAGATGAAAATATTCAGGAAATATTTTGGTCTTTGAAAATTAATATATTCCTTTGAAGGAAAGCCAAACAACATCAGTTCTTTAAAATTATCTATTCCCTAAGAAATGAAAATGGAAAGGCCTCTTTTAATGAATAAGTTTTTCTTCTTCAAATATCTTGGACTCCTAAATGTTTTGTGGCTCATTTTAAAGCAACTTCTTTTATGTCACTTACGGATTTGTACTTTAAAATTATGCAGGGCTAGTGAAAAAGTACTGCTTTCTATCAGACTGTAGTCTGACTGAGTTTCTTATATTACTTTGATAAGTTTTAGAACTTAAATTTTGTTGGATAGTATCGCTGGTTTTCTACACTACTGTAGTTTTAGAGGTCTAGTAGCTTTGTTTCCTCCTCGCCCAATATTTATGTTCACCTAGCTTCAAATTATTGGAGTCTTTATTTGTAAGAAATTATCCAGTTTTATTTTGTCTGGTGCACAAGGCATTCTCATGACCATACCTGTTATTACAAAAATCAGGCCTCCTTATTGAATGTCCTACCTTTCCTAATACCACATGAGAAGAAAGGAGACAGCAAATGGTGTAATTCCAGAGAGCTCAAAGGGAATTTGTCATGATCTGAGTTTGCTTATTACTTCCAGTTTAAATAAAGTAACCTGCTTCCTGGAAGTCACATCATATTCACTCTGCTTCCCTTTTATTACTAAATGTAATGCACCATATCTCAAAAACTAGTCAGTAATTCCTTCACACAGTCTCACCTAAAGAATCTAGTTTGCTGTGAATCCTTTGCTCTTTTGCTCAGCTTTCACGTGAGTTTCACCGTAATTACCAGCCGGTGTTCAAGCACTGAGCACTGTTAAGGTTGTCATCAGTTTGATCTTCTTTGAAGTATCCTAGATATGGACTGTGAATCGTGCTGTGTACCTTACTCTATAAATAGAGAACAAAATAAAAATTTAAGACCCAAAAAATGAAAGGAGGATTACGTGTATGGTGGATGGCAAACTAAGTATAGTAGCAACCTTACTAAGGACACTGCATTCATTAAGGTGGCAACTAAAAATAATTTTTAAAAAGACATGAGCTTTTCACATTGATGTTAGGGTTGTCTCTTCTCAAAAAAAGAAAATCCCACCGTGTTGAATTAATTTCTCGCTCATGCTGAGATTGGGAGATCTGCACAATGTAAGCAGCAGCAGAAACAAAACGTTTGAAAAATACATTGCAGTGTGGAGCTTAAAACTGGTTCATGCAACAGTATAGGCTACTTCCAAATTTATTCAGGGTAAGTTGCTACCACAGGCTCTAATGGGTCGTGTCTTGAAAGTGTTCCAGGAAGAGCAAGAACAGATAACCCAACTGAGGTACCAACTGATCTACCCTTTGCCCGGGATCTGCAGAGTCTTGGATAGAGCCTAAGTTGGAGTTACCTACAGAATCAAAGCCTTTGGGAAATTTAATAGCTGTTATAAGACTTCTTTTATCTGGGAGTTAGAAGCCACTCTTGAGAAAAATTGTAGTTAATGGTCCCTTGATATCCAAAGGAATGGGAAGATTTAGGATTTACAGTATCAGGCAGAATGTTTGTCACCAGTTTATTTTTCTGCATTGAAATTGGCCAATGTCAAATACTTATTAAAGCTTTATTTATTTAAATGTATTTTCTTATGGGTACTATGTGTATGTATAGCTTTAGTCCCTGGTTAACTAAAAAGGAGAAACAACTTAATTTGGCAGGACAGTACATGCACTATATTTTCCCTGCTTAAAATTATGGAAAAAGAGCAACATGACTGTGTCCTAGTAACTCATAGGTTAACTTGAAAACAAAATGGTAGCCGGAATGAACTAAAGGAAAAAAACATAGATTTTATTTAGCTTCTGCTTTTAATATTTCTCGTTAGATGTTTAATGATATAGAAGACAGAGAAAAACCATTAAATTAATCAAGCAAAAATAAATTAATCAAGCAAATATAAATTTGCTAAATCAACTAATTATTCTAAATATGTATATAATGTGGTAAACATCATTGAATGCAAAGATATTTCTGTTTTAATTGGAGTGCAGTTATTTCAGCATCTAGTAATCTACTAATTGGGGGCCATGAACAACCTCAACACAGCAAAATACATCACAATGTTCTTCAGCTTTTTTGTAGTCGAAGGAGTGACCTTGTTGCTAGGGGAATTCATGGCACATGGAGAAGATGGTGAGAGCCATACACAATTTACTCTGATTTTAAGCCTGCTCAAATCAAAGCAGATTCTTCTGTTTATTTCAGTGAAGTTAGGACCTGCTAGGATTGTATGAATCCTATCTATTTTTTTTTCAGTACATGTGATGCTTTTCAGTCTTATTTTCTAGAAGAAGACATTTCTGAACTTGAGCTGAATTAGAATCATAGAATTATAGAATGGTTAGAGCTGGAAGGGACCTTCAAAGGTCATCTAGTCCAACCCCCCTGCAAGGAGCAGGGACATCCCTGACTAGATCAGGTTGCTCAGAGCCTCATCCAGCCTGGCCTTGAACGTTTCCAGGGATGGGGCTTCCACCACCTCTCTGGGCAACCTGTGCCAGTGTTCTACAACTCGCATTGTGAAAGTTTTTTTCCTAATATCCAATCTATATCTACCTTCCTCTGTTATAAAACCATTACCATCCTATCCCAACAGGCCCTACTGAACAGCCTCTCCCCATCTTTCCTGTAGGCCCCCTTGAGGTACTGGAAGACCGCTATCAGGTCTCCCTGGAGCCTCCTCTTCTCCAGGCTGAACAGCCCCAACTCTCTCAGCCTGTCCTCATAGGAGAGGTGCTCCAGCCCTCTCATCATCTTTGTGGCCCTATCTGTAGCTCCATTTGCATGCTTCCATTAGACTGATGAGTCATGAAGATCTGAGAGGCAATATGTTAATAAAAATAAGATGCTTTCTTTAACAGAATACATATTGAAGCCTTAATGTCTAAAGACATACAAAGACAAAATATGCCTCCAAAGAAGGAAAAATAATATCTCTTAATGTTAAATTAGGATTATATATTTAGTGAAATAGAAAAGAGAAAAATCAGTTCAGGCAAGTGTTCTAAAATTACTTTGATTCTAGTTAAATATATATGATGTGGTTCTCCAGAGATGCCACTAAGCTGAGACAGATTCACATCTTTGATGCTTGGGGAACAAAAATACAAAGCTGACTAACTGGGTCATTGAACGCAGCTTATGGAAAGTGACTGCAACAGATGCTGTGTTTCCAAGGGTGGTGCAGAGATAGCTAGAGTAGTTAATGACTTAATTCTCTCAATTTAAAGTGCAGGTCTCCAACGTATTTTTTAATCAGATGAACTTCATCTTGGTATTCTTAACAAAGAAGTGGAAGAGAGAGAGAAGTTGTGGAGTCTTGATTCAATTGACAGACAAGTACAGGAGAAAGAAATGACTCTTCCTAGAAGACTTTTGCACTGACTCTTGTAGTCATCTTTTACAATCACTATTGCATGTTCCTAAGACCTCTTATAGATAGAAATCTTAACTACAGCATATCGTGGCTTTTCAGTGCACAAACCGTGGTCTTTTCTCATTAATCATTACTTAAACTATTTTGGTTGAAAAAGTAAAAATGTATTGTATCCAAGTACGGTTTACTTCAGTTAGAATTATTTAAACTAGCAACTTCTAAGGGCTAGAATTGTATTAAAGTTGCTGCTTATTTAGTATTCTGCTGTACGGAGGAAATGGTATTACCTGCAGTGTAAGTCATTGTGAACAAAGTCAGAAAACAAGGCACTAAGCTAACAGTATATGTCCAAGTGATTCTAATTTACTGCTAAAGAAACTGAGAGACAGTCTTTCCATGTGATAATAAATACTTATTCTCCGTGCTTACTGATCAAGTTTGTTTGTATAAGCTACTTTATTTTTTTTGGCAAATAAAAGATTTCTTAACACATAAAGGTTGAGAATTGTTTTCTAGATCCCAATAGTAACACTAGTGTGCTTGTCTGAAATACCTAATATTATAATTTCATTTTTAAAAAGTTCCCAAAACTGCATTTGGAAGTAGTGCAGTTAGGATGTTTTAGACCACATCCCCACCTGCTGTTGGTTAATTTTCTGTATGACTGATTGCTAACACCAAAGGAGGATGTAGCTTTTCAGTTTTGGCAGCAGCATCCTCAGAATGATGTCACTGTACTTGATTGTAATGGATTCTTAGACAATATAACCTGCCCTACAGTCATACAGCAATGGTTTGTTTATTGAGCAATAGCGTACATGTACCTACTCCAAAAGATTCTTGGTTAGAAGTGTAGTGGAAGTAGTATTTAGATTGTGATACCTAACTGTTAGAGGTGCTGAAACTTGTCTTCAAAGTAGTAAATTTTGATAGTGCGTAATAGAAGGAAAATAAAGTGGAAGTATGAGAGATCTTTTGTCCTCGAAGCTGGTGGGGTGTGTGTGTGGAGGGTTACAGCATTTTTAGGTAAGCTAATTGTTTTCTTTCTCCTTTCTTACAGTTAACTTTTTGCCTAATTTCATATTTAAGTAGGAATTATTCTTCTGTCCACATGGTAATAAATAGCAGGTTGTTCAACATGAATAGCAACTTTGCTTTAATGAAAACAAGCATTAACAGAAATAGGGAAATCTCTGGACTGCAACAAATCTGCTCCTTCCAAATCACTTTCCCTTGTCTATAACATACACCCACATACTAGAAAAAGTTCATAAAGTGAGAGCTGGAAGGCATCAATAATAATGCATTTTAAATGCAAAATTCACTGCAGAGCGAATATCATACACGGCTTTAGTTGTTATCTGAAACTATTAAGCCTAGTCATAATCTGCGTGCTGATGCCAGTGCAATCAGACAACAGTCTTTTGGTAGGATCACTTATGAAGTCTGTCATATTACTCAGCTGCTGTAAAGATGCTTCAGGTTTTCCCCCTGCAGAACAAATGCTTGATGTGTACAGCTTTTACTGGCAAGTAAGCTAATTTTTTTTTTCTCTTGATTCTCCGAAATGGTTCTTAACACATAATATTAGTGAATGTAAGCAATGTTCAGAGTGTAAATGGATTTTTCCTAAGCAAAATCAAAATTGCTGCAGGATGAAATGAAAGCCTCTTGGATTTTAGGGGTATTCTCTTTAGAGTATCTGGTTGGTATTTTCATTTGCAGCTCTTTAAAAGAGTACCATTGATCAGGCAATGACCTACTCATAGACAAAAGAAAATAATAATAAAAATGGAAATAAACATTATGTAAGCCCCAGGTGGCACAGTACTTTTCCTTTTGTACTTTGTTGTTGGAAGTTGACTTTTCCTACTATAATACAGTAATGCACTTGGAATTGATGTTAATACAGCTTCTGCAAATTACATGCCGAAATATATATTTGAATAAAAAGATAAACTTTCCTTACACACATCTCAGTGATGACAGGTATTTTCACGATGGAAATTCATGTCAAATGCCCAGTAAAGAGTTAAGAAACTCAGTCTTTCTGGATATTATGAAATTAAACCATCTGCTCTGCTTAGAAAGTCCATGCAAGATCCTTTGCCATCTAAACCTAGCATCTGCTGAAAGCATGCTGTATGTATACAGTTAAATCCAGGGGTTAAGAGGAACAGTAGCTGCTCTTTCAGCCCGTAGATAGATAACAGTTGCTAAGATACCATATGGATTATGGAGTGTGGAAGGGTCTGTCTCTCCTACATACTTGCTTGGGCTTTAGTACAGAAAGAGGTAAATTTCACTGATAGTGGAAGGATTGAACAAATTCTTCCTTCATGAATCTTTCCTTAAAATAGGGCCTACGTCTGTTCACCCAAATAATCTCTCTTAAAGTTGGTATTTCTTCCATATTAGCATAGGTCCTTTGTCTCTTGTGTCACTCATCTTGCCTTTCTCTTCCCCACTGGCACTGAACCACGTTTGTAACCATGTTGTTTTTCCCTCCCACTCTCAGCTTCAGATTTCTTTTTGCTTGTTGTACCCGGAAAGTGTGGATCTGTGGGAGATGCACCATCTGGAAGTGCCAGCATGTTGTTTTTTCTTTCAGTAGCATGTCTCACTGCAAATTCTGCCCCTTGATGTTTCGAGATGACAAGTGCCTTCCAAATTAATCCCCTTCTGTTCCTGAAACATAAGTAAAGAGGAACTCCTTCCCAAGTCCTGTACATACTCTAGCACTTCCTTCTGACAACAATTTTGGGAGGTGTAATAGCTCCATTCTCATGAGTTCTGGCTCCTGCTTAAATGACTGATGAAAGATCCCAGTATGTTGAGCTGTTGGAGTGAGAACAATATCCTGTTGCCCCGATCTGGGGAAAGGAAGGGGGGAAAAAAGAGCAGCTGGATCTCTTTCTGAAGTCATAGTTTCTTGGAGCCAAAAGCGTTAAATCACCATCATATAGCGGGGAAAAACAGCCTCAATTTTTATTTCTAACAAAAAAAAAATATCTTTAGTTAAGTGATAACTGTTACTAACCAATTTCTGAGTGTCTGAGGAAAAAAAAAGTCAGTGAGACTTGCCACTAACATGTACTTATCAAATATAACACTTCGGCTATTTTCTGCTTATATTAAAGGTAGATCTAGTCTGTCTTGCAGGGAACTGGCAGATGGAATTGACCTTGTATCTTGTTCTGTACATTACTCTATGGCCATTTGGTAATCAGAAATAAAAAAGGGGTAAATTACTGTCATTCCTGACGATCTGAACTTTGTCCAAATAAGAGTTTTCTTGAAAGAACTGCTTAATTGTGATCTACATTAAGAGTTATGAGAATATGGATGAGGGAGAGAATGGAAAAGACTTTCTTTAAAGTTCTTCGTCACAATGGAATGTTATGCCCAGTTGCTTTCACCAAAATAGCATGATCAGCATGCACAGTGACAGCACAGTAACAACAGCAAAGTTTCTGTGAAGAGAATGAGTCTTCCTTGTGGTGTATGAATTGTCAAACTCAGTGTACATTAACAGTTCATTTTGATTTAATAGTTAGTATTTTGATGTAAAATATAAATGCCTGCTTCTCAAGTATGCTGATAAAGGAAAAGGAACAATGCAGTACAACATAGGATCAGCTTTTTAGTTCAGGTATGGGTGATTTTCCAGTGTTGTGAATAATTAATTTTTTTTTTAAGATTCAAAAACCAGAGAGACAACCCTTGCCCTCGTTTTCCATACGCATATTAAAGAACTCTTGAGGATATTTGGTTGGCTAGTGTGGCTTCGAGCTAAATGTTTGCACAATGCGAGGTCAGCAGGCAGTCATGAATCATAAATCAGTAGTAATGCTAGATATGTATGTTAAAAGGTTGCTATTAGACTTTGTTTTAATGTATTTTTAAGTAGAGAAAGATAGTCTATTTCCTCTTTAGTACTTTATTTGCTTTTAGTCCTCTAAAATATTATCTAATAATCTTTTCTTTCCTTTTTTTTTCTGAAGAAAAAGGAATTGAATAATTTTCATATACAAAAAAAAAAAGGTTCCAAAGGAAACAGCCGTAATAATCTCAGAATGTAGGTTGATCTGATATCTTAAATACAACATTGTACAAGTTTATATTCTCAATATGTTATGCTGTATTAATGTATTGAAGAAACAAATCATTATTATGAAAAGTGGTTAATTTGGGGTAAAATATCATCTTGGCAAGAAGCTTGAATCAGTATAGACAAATCAGAGTACTTATAAAATCCTAAACTAAAAATAGAATAAATAAGAACTTCGTTCTCATTAAGGTGGTTGTTAATTTGTAGAACCGAACATTAGAAGTTCACTCCAAAAGATATTCTAAAACATTTAATTACAACTTGATTAAATTTTCTTAAAGTTCTAATTAACTTGAATTAAATGAAACTTGGATGTTTTTAAAGAAATCCGAAGCTTAAATCAATGCAAGCATGTACTAGAAGTTTAGAAATTTGCTTAAAAAAAATGTGAGGTGACATGAATATATGTAATATGGCTAGGGTCACACAATTAATATTTTCACTGCATGATTTTGAAATTGTTTTCTTGCAATATAATTGCAATATCATTTCCAAAGCTTGCTCCTAAAATCACAGTTGAGATTATATGGTTCTTAATGACAGGTATATGTCCTAGATAGTAATTGTCTGACTAAAGAAGCCTCAGGTAACCTGAAGCTGTCTCATTAACAACTGGAGCTTGTCTGAATCATTTTCCTTATTCTCAGTTTGAGGAAAGCTGTCTTCCATGCAAGAAAGGATATTTTAAAGGAAGAATACTTTTTGCACCTAAGCAAAAACTTTCAAGTGAAAATATTTGTAATTTAAAAGTTATCTAAATTTTGAGACTATTTTTATCATTTGCTTGAAATGTTTTTTAACGAAATTAAAATTCCAAGGAAGTTCTACAATAAAAATTAGAGTGAACATTTACTGGTATTAAAACCAGACATATTTAGAGACTGAGAAGTTTTTGTGTGTGTGTTATTAAAACATTTACAATTTTGATCGTTGCAGAGATTTTCGTGATTTTTTTCAAGAAATATATTCAAGGCTAAAAATATTTTTCGAAGAGAATCTAAGGGTGTTTGTGGTCATCTCACTCCTCATGCACTGTCCCACTTGGCAAGAAAATTACCCCTAAAATGCTGTATTTCCTGCCCACTATTTGGGAGTAAACTGTCTCATGGCAGTTTATTAATGCATGTTACGCACATACAGGTTCTTGCACATCTATGATAAGTGGAAAAACTCGCAAAAGCTGATACCTTCACTGAGAGTCCATTCATAATTATCGATATGAGTTGAGGATGGACTACTAAATTAGGTAGCAAAGCTATTGGAAAAAGAATTTAGAGGACAAAACCCCCTACCCTAACTATTAGAATAGATCTCGGGAGAGTCCAGCTTCTCGTGTGATTTTTTGGCTCAGTTTTCTTGCTTTCTGTGCCCTGGTTCCTCCTCTTGCAGAATTAGAACAAAATTGTTTGCTGCTTCAGACTTGTAAAGATTAGTGCATGCTAATCCTTATGGTTTTGGGTACCTTCACATGTCTGAGGATATGTTTATAATCCTTTTCTTCCCGTGAAGTATTAGAAGTGGCTTTTTCATCCAGATAGTAAATATCCACATTAGATTTTTGATAATTTGTAAATTACTCATTGTTTGAATAGATGCTGACTATTAATTTTTATTTTTAATGTAGAATAACAGTCTTAGTAGCTTGGCCAGCTGCCAAGACAGATGATGGTATTTCTAACACTTCTATAGCACCTAAATATCCTTCAAGACAGATTATTTCATTCTGATATATCCACTAGTAATATAAACAGAAATTAATTAGATGATGCTGTTACTTAAAATCTGTGCTTCTGTTCAATACTATTATTACAGAGCTACGTCAATTAATATTTCCCTTGAAAAATATCCCCTTTGCAGATGTTTGTCACCTTTCAGTTGATAGGTTTATAACATTATTTCTCCTTACGGGTTAGGTTACTAATATTGATGTTTCAACAATGCAATTTCTTAATACTTTTTTTTAAATGAAGCCCTACAGTATGTTAATTTTGAGTCAAAATATCCCTCAGAAATATCCACAAACTATACATCAGCAATTTCTAATGATAAATAAGTTTTAGGAATGCAGTTGATCTCACAACTCCCTAGCAGCTGTGATATGAACACAGTGAGGGAGGGCTAGGACATAAAAAGAATTAGCTCCGCAACAGTAAGCAAGAATATCCTGTGATGTTGCTATCCACAACACAGTGTAGTCATTGAATATATACCAAAATAATACATGCTTGTATACTTTAGTGTAGTTTGGAAATGCATGGTTCCATGTAATTGAAACACAGGCTACATTTAACGGTGGCTAACAGGGCTAGCTGTGCCTATCTTTTGCAGTTTTGTTTTTTGCGTAGCTGTTTTTTTTTGTTGTTGTTTTTTGGGTTTTTTTTCTCTCCTTCTGATGAAACCATAAAACTACACTCTAGTCTATGCCTCAGGTCCTCCATTGATCATGTATCCAGGGAAAACGGTCATCTTCATCTTGAGCTGGTTTTTGCTCAAATTATGAGCGTTCAGCAGGATGGGACCGTTGTTTCACCTTTTCTGTGCCCTCTAGAAGGGGAATTAGCCAGTGAGTCATGGTGAAGAATAGACAGCAAGCCCGTCAACTCTAGGAAGGTCCATGATCTCTACAGGTAGGTTTGCTGGCTGTTTCTAATAACCTCTTTCAGAGTTATATTCACAAAAATGTAAAAGGATCAGAATGTCACCAGGAGTTTCATTTTAAGGTAGAATAACTATTTGTCTAACTTATCTAACATTCTCTCTATCTTCAGGCTTTTTCTGCCCCCTTTAATGATTCTAGTAAAGCCCCAATGGAGACATTCTTGTGCGTAATTGATGGAACATCAGAGAGTGTGGGTTGGTTTCAATGAGATTATAAAATATAAACCTCAGTAACAAGGAGAAAGCATGTGGATAGTGTGTAAAGCTCCAATTTTCACTATTTTGTTTACCTGTGTGTTTTTTAAAATTAAGGCCGAAAAGAGCTCCAAACAGGAACCTGGAGGAAAAACAAAAAACCAACCAACCAAACAAACAAACAAAAAAACCCAAAAACCCAGAAAAAGCTGGAGTTTTTTTCCGCTTGCTCACAGCATCTACACTCTAACAGGTTGTTTTGCCTTCCTTCTTCAGTCGTCTGAGATAGCCACTTAACAGATATAAACAGCAATTTCAAGTTAGGACGTGTCACATAGAAAAGATACTGGACATAATTCCAAATGAAATGGATCTAACTGTGGATCTAAATTGTAGGACATAGAGATAGGCATTCAGGTTTTGACAGTACTGCTTTTCCATAAATGCGTTTTGGACAGTTCATTATTGTACACTATACTGTACTGCGTGGAAGACATTGCCGCAGAAAACACCGACATCTTGTAGCATATTCTGTGCTACTGTTTTGGATAAGACAGGTTACTACCATATGTTGTTGACTGTAGATTTAAATGATGCAGGAACTAAAATTTGTCCAGCAGGGAGGTGAAGAACATGAACAGTATAAGCAAGTTGTCATCCTTGGGCATCTTTTCCCTAAAATTAAAAAAAAAAAAAAAAATAAATTGCTAATGGCATGAACTGACTTGTGTGAAGCAGTTGACAACATGAAGTTGGCAATTGTTGGATAACAAACTCACAATACAGCTGTAAGTACATTCAGTAGTCTTAGGTGCCAAAAGGAACAGACATGGAGAAAGACGTAATGAAATCTAAGTCCCCGTGAACTCCAGTTATAAGGGGTGCTAAGTCATTGCCCTTGAGAAAAGTGCAATACTGATACTTGAAACATTTTACTGAAAATTCAGTTTTATTAAGCATTAGTGCAGATAACTGGGGGTGGAGGGGTGTTACTCTAGCTCAGGCACAGAATCAGGGAGCTGAGCAATGGAAAAGATCTGTTAGGTTACCTTGTCATTCTCCCTGACAGGACAGTATGATTTATCATATATATTTACAATATAGCATTTGGCTAGGTTCTTTTAAGTCTCCTGTAAAACTACATTGCTCCAAGAACAGTGTATATTTGTAAATCTCTTTCCCTCTCTCCCTTCTCCATTTCTCTCTGTCAGATTTTATATGAAGGCTAGTAGCCCAAAAGATATCTGAGTTCTGATTTCCTACCTCAAATATCCTTAATACAGGTATTCCCTGCAGGTTTTCAAGCTTTCCTACCCGTGCTAAACAAAGGAACGTTTAACAGGCGTAAAAATAAGACGCAAAGAAGAATTATTAAATTGAATTGATGTTATTTCAACATTGTTTAGTTCATATTCTGTTCAGAGTGTAACTCCATCAGAGGTTCAACCCAGTGGTTATCAAATGCAATACCTGTCACAAGATTAAATGTTCATTCACTTAAGATTGGGACTGTTCAGTTTGTTTTTACTGAGCACATTTCAAATTTGAATAATTAATGCAAAATATTGTAGTCTTAAAACTCTGTTTGGATTATTGAAATTATTTTAACAAGTAGCTGAAGTTGTTTATTTGTAAGCCTTTTACGTTTAGCCTGTAACGTCACATTCATAATCCAAACATCTTTTCCCCAGATCATCTGGTCTTTAATTACATATTTCCAGCAATATGAAAAGTTTATTTTAGTTTGGAATAGGAATTTGATGAATTTATAGGAAATGCATAAATAGAGACACCAAATCAACCACCTGTGGAACTAAAATTTGTTCCCTTATGTGCATGTGAATTAAAATGCTGAGTTAAGACAGCTGTGCCTTTGGTGATCTATCTGGAGTAGTTTAAGAAATTAAATTGCAACAACTCTTTATTTCTGTCTTCACTTCATTTACATGTTCCCTTTTCTTGTCAGATCAAAGTGAAATAGATGAGTGTAAACCCACTTCGAAGTAACAACTGTGTTGGAGTGGAAATGCTCAGATAGTGAAAAATGTCTTTTTTTTTTTTTTCATGAATGAAAAAATATAAGAGGAAGATAGTTTAGCTTGCAACTAATAAAATGTCCAACAGGTGTATGTGTAAAAGGAATAGAATATTCTGTTTCTATTGCAGCACTGTTATAAAAAAATAATTTTGCATGTACAATTTTTCAACCTTATGCTAATATAATGTAATAGAGTGAAAAGAAACAGCAGTATGGCAAGATAGACTATTTATGCTGACTTTGTCATTCCAACCAGAATCTGCAGTTCAAATCTCATTTACGGTGAACTGTAAAGAGTTTTAAATCTATATTTAATTGTGAATTTTACTTGCTACATTGAGGGAGAAATCTGCAAAGCGTAGAGAGGATGAGTGTATTTGTTGACTTCATTCATATAGTCTGTTTCACTGTAAAATCTTTTTAAGTTCAACAGAGATAAGCGATCAGATTTATTAACTATTAAAACATTAAGCTTTGCAATGGTGTTCAGCAGCCTCACAGAGTATGAAATAGCTTAGCTCTCCAAACAGCTTTTGCTGCAAAGCTCCGACAGAATTCTGAAGGTTAATGTCTTTGGTCACCTTACAAGGGAGAAAGCACAGAAGCCAGATGACTTGTGCAAGATCACCTGCTTATATCTGGCTTCAGGGACATTGACATTGGCTAGTCTATTTTTACTTTGTATTTTAATCTCTGTCTGCAATTATTAAGGGGAAAAGGCTGAGTGTACCAACTTGAGATGACAGCTAAAACCAGTCAAATTCAGCTACTGTCTTTTTGTGTCCTTAAGCTTTGTTTTGAATTAGGCAGTACATGCATTATGTCAGAGATTAGAAATCAGACAGCAGTGAAACAGTACGTTCTGAGACAGCACTAGCAGCACAGATAGCCCTTTTTTCATTCTCTGGCAAACATCCAGTTACTCTTTATAGCCCTGAAAGCCAGGTTTCTGAGCCAGAAAGGAGGACTTAAAGACATTAAGAAAAATGCATCCCAAGCTTATGATTTCACGTCTTGAGACAATGTGTGCTGAAGTTGAATAAAATAAGAGCGGAATAAAATGGCAAATTTTGTAGCTGTCATCTCATTCAGATAGTAGAAAAGTGCTGAAATGATTTTGAAAAAAGCCTACTCACATTGCTGAAGAGAGTGTACTTGACTTTAGATGGAAACAAATTACTGTGCACGTTACTTGTATCTTACAGGCTTGGTTTGCCAAACAAAAAGATTGGTTTGCTTTGCTTTGAAGATGATGATGTTTATTTGTCTAATTTGAGTTCACCACACTTCTGCTTATTTGGGCGGGCATGCATGCTTAGTTGTATTAGTTATTTGTAAATTGCCACAATTTGTCTGGAACATGTAGTTACTTCAGGATTTACAAGCAGAAAGAAAGTATGCTGTGTATTTTCCAAATGAAGTGCATAGGATCATAAAGAATGCAATTTCCAAACTTGAATCGAAAAGAATTGTTTGCGGTTTGCTGAACTGAAAGATATTAAAGAAGGCATACCTACATCAGACTGCTGACATCAGCCAACATTAAATTGCATGTTGTAATTTTTGCTTAGTCTTTAAAGAATAACATACCTTATTTTTAGTTCTGAAAAATTATATTGGGAGGCACCTTTACAAAATGAATAGCATTTTATATGAAGAGCTTAAGACAGTATGACCTCTGTATGCTCTAAAGAGACACAAAAAGTCTTCTTTTTATTCTACGTGCATTTACCAAGCAAGTATTTACCTATTTATTAAAAAAAAAACCCAAATTTTTCAAGCTGTTACTTTTGAGTGACTTGCATTTTTGTGTGTTACAAGGTATCCTGATGATACTGATGTTTTTCATGTCAATTTCTGCAATTAATCCCTCTTCTTTTTTTCTGTGATCTAGGATTTCAGCCAATTTTTAAGATTTTGAGATAAAAATCCTCCGCTGCACCATATTTAGTTGTCCTGATCATAAATCATAAAATGCCTCTATAATCCTCTTGTGTTAGTGTTGCAGAAGTGACTGTATGTTAGCTTTATTAAATAATGAAACTTTTTAGGGCATAAGCTTAAAAAGCTTCCTCATAAATATGAGGAGGATAAGTTAGAGTTTTTGCTTCATTTAGAAAGGCTGTACACCACTTAAGTTAGTACTAAATGCATTAGAGAAAGCAGAATTACCATAGAACTTGTGTTTCAGCTTCTCTGTCATCCTCCTAAGTTTAGGGGGTTTTTTTGAGCGTACCAGAACATCTCTATTGGTGTCTTCACTATCATCCAAACAATTGTACATTTCAGCTTTTTTTAGGGGTCTTTTTTTTTTGGTCTTAGAGCCACAGGACAGTTTAAAAAAAAAAATCTGGGTAATACATGGAAAGATTATTAGGTCCTTTCCTTTGCTCAAGACTAATAGTTATAACTCTTGCAGATGTTTATTTCACAAGATGACATATTTTTTTTAGCAACTTCCATGTTTTTTAAAAAAACACCAGTGATGAGGATACCACACCTTCACATATGAACAACATTGTCAATATTCAGCTCTCCTGATTCTTATTATTTTTTCCACTAATGTACATTCTTATTGCAATTTACTGAACATTGTTACTTCCCTTAAACATGTGTGGATCTACAAAACCAAGGTTTTTATCTTTGTTATTTGCAGCTACCTTATACATATGTAAAGATTTTCTTAATGTCTAATTTCAGTATTTGTTTCTCTTCATTAACAGGGCTAGTATTTTAGTACTTCCCTAAGATTAACACTACTTCCCTCAGATCACAAATGATTATTTTCTAGACCTCCAGTCATTCTTATTGTCTCCTCTAGATTCCTTCTAATTGATTAACTTGTCTTTTCACAGGATGTTAATAATGCTGAATAAAGAAAAAGAATTGCTTCAAGTGACTTGTATAAACTCTTACTGATTTAGTAAGATACTATTAAAAAAAAAAAGGGATAATGCTAATTCTTATTTAGTTTGTGGATTGCTGTAAATCCAGATTTTATTCAGTGCTGCTAAACCAGTTGCTCCTTGTTGCTCTATGTAGCAGATTATTCCTACCTACAGTCAATGCTTTGTACTTTTCCGTATAATATCGTACCTTATTGGTTTATGTCTGTTTCTTCAATTTATCAGGATAGTCTTGCCCTCTGAAATGTTTGCAATCCTATATCATCTTATCATGTTTCAGAAGTAGTGTATTTTTTTTATATTTGTTTCGAACACTACATATCCTTCATTCCAGTGTTTATAGGTGTTCTTGAAAATGTATCCACTACATGAAGTTGCTCAGTGGGGAAGTATTTCACATTTGACAAATGTTCCTGCAATTTTGCAATCCTCTGTTGATGTGTAGGTGGTGTTTTGCACAGTGGATTCTATAATGTAGCTTCCAGTGATTTGTAGTCCATTTCTTTACTGACCGATTTTCGCTCTTCTGTATTCATGAAAGTACTCAAAAGTTTTCGCTATCTTTTTCAGCTTGATCACAGTTTCTTGGGCTTCATTCAGCCCTTAAATACACCACTGGTTTATCGTCTTGCAGAACCATAATTCCCAAAGTATTTTATGATTAATCAACAAAGTCTTTAGATTCTTTTTTAATGACTCAGGTCCTAAAAACTTTCTGGGAAGTGTTCCAGTGCTATTATCTATTCTCTGTAAAAAAAAACCCTGAAACCTAAGCTGGTGGTTTAGTTATGACAAACTAGACTATGTTCCTGCACATGTAAATACTGCTATGAATTTTTGTAAGAATCCTCCTAATAATTCTTCTTTCCTCACTACTTCAAACTTTAACTTTCACTAGTTTTTCCCACTGAATATACATTCTACAAGGCTAACTATCATATTCAGCTGTCCTGCCTTCAGCATGCAGTTGTGTCAATGCTGGAATTAGACAACCTCTAATTAGGAAACTGAACATTTTCATATCATGTCAGCAAATCATTAAAAAATATTGCTTTTACAGCTATTTTTCCAAAGATCTAGGACACAGTATTAAGACAATCCCAAGTAGTATTTCACCAAAAAGAGAAATGGATGTGTATAACTTCTTACTACGAAAGAAAAAGTGCTACTTAAAAAGCAGCCAAGCGTCATAGCCCTCAACAGAAATACTTGATTTGCAATGAAAATGAGGACACCTTTTGTTTTAAAATCTATCCATCTCTTCTAAAATGCACATAAATATATTTTAAGAATAAAAGTAATGCATATGGAGCAGATTATAATTTCATACCTGTGAATTTCAGTAATTTTATGATTTTATGAAACATTAGCTTTGTTGCAAATTTTGTCTTTAGGACTACACTGTAATATATCTGACTGGCCAGTGGACATTTACTAGTGCATGAATGGACTGATTTTTATTTGTGTGTATGTTTTTTAATATTTAGTCATTCTCTAATGTTACGTTCTCAGTAGTTTACTTTTAGAGCAATTAAGGATGGGCCAACATGACAGTTGATTTGAGAGGCATAGATATAATAGTGCTAGAACTTCCTCAGTTCAATGATATATGCAGGTCATGCCCTTGTAATACAGGATGTAGGGTGAACAAGGATGCCAATTTTGCAGATGATTAGCTGTTTGTATGTTTAGGAAAGATTCATAGGTGGGAGATACATAGTGGAATAGCTGACAGCTTGGTAGAATTGAGTACTGTGTGGAAAATAACTTATATTGGTAGTGCTTTACTTTCAGGAATCTACATGGAAATCTGTTTCCCATCTTTTAAGCTACTTGAAGTGTTTTGGTATAGTAATGCATTATGTAAGCATAGTCTGTGGATCTAAAAACAACGGTTAGACAGGAATAAAGAAACAGGATGTATCTTTTCTGTGTATAAAAGGGCGTAAAAAGGAAATAATTTGTTTCCAAGCTTTCATAATTTTCTTTAAAAATGTTTGATAATAATCTCTTGCTGTTTAAAGTTTCCCGAGGCCTTGTTTCAATTATTTTTTTCTGTATTCCTACAGTTTTCTACCCAGCTTCATTTATTTGGAGAGACAAATGCAACTATCATTGCAAATACAAATCCCATTATGCCAGCTCAGTGGTGTTCAGTCCAAAACTTCTTAGCTCTGGAGGATACAGACAGCTGATAATCATCTTCCTACTGATTCTTATGAGTTAAATCTCTCTAAATCAATAATAATAATCAAAAGACTTGCAATACACATTTTTGAAGTGTTGAATGACAGACAACGTATTTGAGAAGAGTTGTCCTTGTTATTGAATACGCTTGAAAGGTGATGTTGGAGTGGCAGAAATTCCACTCATATAACAAATATTTCTGAAATGCTGCAGTCAACTTACACTTGTGATCTTTTACAGAACTATGATTACCTAGTAGTAATTCATAGGGAAGTGTTATGTCATAGTAGCTTTGTTGTGGTGTCTGTGCAGTGATTGCTGGTGGCAGTTATTGCAGCCAAAGGCACAGTCTCTTGACAAAATATTTCCAAAATAAACCAGATTTGGAAATGGACAGATACTTTAAATCACTCACTGGAGGAGGGACACCATGTTACCTTTTGTGTATTTCCACTTCCAGCTATAAGACCTCAGTTTTTCTGCAGCTGAAAGCCCACTTAACATCTGTGATGGAGTCAGTTCTGTGTATGCAGCAAGCGTCCCAGCTGCAGGGAGCAGACCTCAGCCATACCCACTAATACTATGTGGCGTAGGGCTCCCAACTGCCTAAGGGCCCACTCAACCTGCGCAAAATTGGTCAGTTACCAGTTTTTTCAAAAGAAAGTAATACTTTTTCATGGAGTTGGTGGAGGTTGAGGTATGTGGAGAGAGAAGAGGATGGAGAAAATGAAACCATGATGTGGTGAGCAATTTAACGTACAATGAGAGAAGTAATGACCACTACAGCCGACTCCTGATTCCAAGCTGAATTCAGCATCTGCTTAGTCCTGATTAAAATTTGCCTTTTGAAAACCTTAAATACTTTCAAATTAGGCAATTAAACCCACGGTGCCATAGAGCTCCAGGGACTCAAACATGATTGCAAATAAATATTTATAATTTTTTTAAAAATCAAATGAAGATCTAATTTTTCATCAGGACCACCAGTTTCCCAAATACTTGCTCATGTTCCAGGATTTTGGAATATGTTTTTGAAAATTGTGTTTGTGTCAGGACAGAAGGTGGCTAGAAAGAAGGAATAGTTCATAAAAACCTCGTGTTGTATTCTGATTTATTATGATAGTTTTCAGTTCTACGTTGTCACATATTGCTGTGTTAAGCATAATACGACATCCAATTATGAAAATCAAAACAGTTCTGCAGCTAAAACAGCCAAATAGGAACACACATTTTGACAATAAAGCTGCAGTACTGTGCAGCTTTATTTTAGAAGATATAATCTTCTAAAGTTGATTGAAATGTATCTTGTCAACCAGGAAGGTTGACATAAATGTATGAGTTTATTCTTTTAACTGGAAGAGGCCATGCAAAAAAACCCCAAAGAATGTAGTTTTAAGTTGAACAGTTCTGCCTATAATACTCTGCCTTCCTTTAACAAAGTATTTGTTTTCCCGTCCACCCAGCTGTTATTTTACAATTTGTTTTGTGTTCTGTCAAAAATAAAAAATACAATACATCTAATAAAGCAAAACAACCTTGAAAAATTTGGCAAGCAAATGTGGCTTGCAGCAAATCATTTAATCCTGTTTTGTTCAACATAAAATCAATTGGTTATGTGTTTTTCTGACTACATTTAAAAGCTACCACACCTCTTGAGAAATGGAATAGAAGGTGGAAGAAGGTAGTGTTAGAGAATTTTAAGATTCTATTTATATTCATCTTAGTATGCATGTTGCTTGTGGTGAATAGACCATATCATGTAACAGCAAATAATTAGAAAGAGCCCAGCTCACTGCAAGCATTGCAAATAAGAATTGTAGTTAACTTTTATGTAGAGGAGAAAAGGAGAAACAATAGGGCACAAAGCAAATGTTTTCAGGAGAACCAGCCTAAGGAGCATCTGCAGTAGGAGTTTTCTTTACTTCACTGTAGCATTATCCCATTATGCATGATATCTTCCATAATTTCCCATTACTTTTATCCTCTACTGCTGTAACAACACATCCAAAAGAGGAAATGGTTGCCATGCTAAATGGGATCCATACCCTTGAGTGGCAGTGGTTGGAGCACACTGAAGCAAAGAAGCAAAACATTGAAAGCTATGTATTACCACAGGCTCTCCATCTGAGGTTAGAAATGAAGCCAAGCTGGGTGAGAGACTGCTTTATTTCAGTGGTGCCCTGAAAACTTAGTGAATCATTGCTGGCCCAACTGCTCAGCCAGCGAGACTGAGTATCCACAGCTGTCATTAGGAGTTTTTTTGATCAGTCAAGAAATTGTATGCTTGGCTGGCTCCCTTATAAAATGGTTAGGACACAGTCTTCTGAAATGGAATTTTAATATTGACTTCTTGTTTTCTTGCAAATGGTTACATACCACCTTAAGGTCCATCAAGTTGTTGGATTTTTAGAGTCTGTCTAGACTACAGGGCAAATATTGATCAGGAGAATTGTATGTATGTTGCCACCAAGACAGTTTTATAGTCATCTGCTTATCTTCTGTTGACTGGAATAAATTGTAGAGGGCAGTCAGGGACCTATAGATGTCTATGCCGAGTTATTTCCTTACTTTTTGTTAAAATAAGAGGATTTTGAAGTGCAGTTTGCATGGTCATGCCTGAGAATATTTCATGCTATCCTTAGTAACCTAAGGATAAACCATAGGCAGATTGTACGTGTTCTCTTGACGCTGAAATAAATTTTCAGTTCCACTGAAATTCTCAGTACTGAGATGTATTGTACTGCAGGCATTTGGGTGGTACAGTAATTGGTTTTGGATTAAAACATGTAACATACTTCAGACTTTTAGAAAGAGTTGTAACTTGGAAAACAGTGCCAAGGGAGATGCTCTGGAGGTGTAGGAAAGGTGAATAGCTCTGCTGACAGGGAAGAAATACAAAGAGACAGAAAGTGAAGGAGTTTTCTTTCCAGATAGCAAGCCATGAAATGGTTCAACATCCATCCAGCCAATTCACTGCCATGAGCAGCTGCATACCAGCGGGGAGCTGGGTAATCTGCATGAAACTGCCACGTGGGAGTGCTTCTGTAGTAGGGCTTGGCAAAAAGATTACTGTGGAGTTTGAGCTCTCTTTAAGCTGTTCTTAATTCTGGTAACTCAACCACACTTTAGACATTTCCTTTCCTGAGGCAGGGAGACAAATGCCACTTGATAGGAACTAGCTAAATCTCTGCCGAAGTGAGTGTTCCTCACAGAGTTACACACTGAATACACTTGTTATACACTCGAGTTATACACTCGTCAAAATGCACAAGATTACTCAATACCTAAAACACGTCTGTACATAGTGACTTACAGAAGTTTGCTATTCTGCTATTTGTTTGGAAATGAATGAGTGCAGTACCAGACTGCTACCTGGCCCTGAAACCTGTGCAGCCTGTTACGCTCCCGTGCCTTGCCTTTCCAAATGTCCCTTTTTCCAGATTCACAATCTCAAGGTAGGCCAGGCGCTTACGTAAACGTGCCTGAGGCACGGCCTTTGACTAAAGGGCTGTGTAAGCCAAGCAGACAAGTGGAAAGAAGGTGAAGATGACAATTGTTTTTCTGTGGCTCTGTTACGCTCCCTTAGTTAACAGGTTCGGAGGAGGAAAGTGCCTCTCTCCTGAGGGAACTACTGGTTGGCCTCCCCTCAGGGTGGTGAGACAGCTGGGGCCCACCTCAGGGCCCGGCACTTGGAGGCATGGGCATAGGCCTCCAGCTTCTCGAGCTTCTCCCTCATGTTTAAATCAGTGCTGTGTTATCGCTCCTGTTTTCAGAGTAGTTGGAAATGCTGGGTATTCTTCTAAGTCTTCTGGAAAGGCCCTTTTTTTTGTAGGAAAACTAGCATTTATGTACTACAGTAAAATCTTACAGGACTCTTCACTAAAATGTTGTAGTGTGATGAACAACTTGAAGAAGGAATACAGGAAACCACAGATGGTGTCTTGTTAAAAATTATTGAGATAAAAGCACTAAATAAGATCTGCCTATAATCAAATTTTATTGGTAACTGCAGTTTCACACTGATAAACATTTAATAAGAAATAAATTCCTTTCAAGACTTTCTTTGACTCAAAATGGACAAAACATGCTTTTTATAGTAAAAAGTACTGTAGGCTTATTTTTTGTTTTGAAACTTTATTAGCAGTCTAATGTAAATGCTCAGAACTTAAATTCTTCGTGTTTTTTTTTAAATTATGATTTTCTGATTAAAAAGTAATAATATGCTGTTTAATGTTGACCCTTAAAATTATGATAAAATTATGAAAACTGGAGTAGTGACTATTTTAAATCCAGTTATAATGTCTACTTAAAACGAAACTCAGCCCATCACACCTATTACTTGCCGAAAGATAAGGATCAGACAATACAATAGAAGTAGAATAAATTGCTTGATAGTGCCTGGGTAGCTTGGAAGATGAAATACCAAATAATAGAAAAGAGGGTTTTCTTTTCCCCCCTTTGACACCCAGAGATAACAGGCATTTGTACCAATCCTGTGATTCCACATAACCAAAAAAAAAGTTGCATTTGCACTTATTTTAGTGGGTCTTGCTACAGAGCATATTGCATATTGAAAGCTGACAGTTGGGCATTTGGCACCTACCAGACTTAGTCTTATGAATAATGTGGCACTGATTATATGATGCACACAATTACGTGATTAAATTTCACAAGGAGATAGTGTTTCTATCAGAGCGCTGTACATGACAGGAATGTTCAGCGAGCCACGGTGGGCTACCATCCTTGGCTATGGTTAAGCAACTCTACATCAAAAAAAAAAGTATGTATACTCCCTGTGCCTTGTGATATGGAAGTTGAATTTTATTTTCTTCTAAATGCCCATCAGGCAGTGTTGAGGAGACCCGAGAGAAGTACTTCTTACAGCAGCTTTGGAAGGCCTACTCTTTGTATTATAATGCAAATCTATTAATATCTACAGTCTTACTTTAGTGTACATGGCCATGGTCTCACGAATGTGCTGCTCAGCATCTTTGAAATGGATTTAACACATCCAAGATGCCAAACTCTGTGAGGTGAAGCAGATGGATTTTTTTAGAAATCATGCCATTGTGGGAATTCAGAATATTTGGTGATTCTTGTTCTTGAAAAAGCACATGGGCTGCAAATGAAGGGTCCTATTCGTTTTCAGATTTTCATTGATCTAACATAATATTGTCCTTTATTTTGACTCTAAAGATTACTAAAATGCAGAACAATAGTCCTGTCCTGTGTATGATTGTGTATTATGCTGGGAACAAAGATCTGAAATCACAGAAGGGCTTGTTCCTGTTCGCATTCAGATCATTAGTTGAAATAACATAAATATTGTTGAAAATAGAATGATGTATGAACTGAAAGTATAGAGACTAACAAAGCTATGCTTTGTGTTCCAGAAAAGTTGAGGTACCTTTATTTGCTTAGTTAAGGTGTAAGGCAATATGCAAACTTTCAGCAACATAATACTGTAATGAAATGTAGAGGCAATTTCTAAAATTCAAGGGATGAATATTGTGGCCATATGTAGGGAAGACAGGAGTGTTTTCCATCTACCCACGTCCTGTGGTTTCCACGGGAAGAGAACCTGCATGTGGAGGGAGCCTTCTTATTTTCTAATGAGATCTCTGGAGGTATTTCTGGAGACATGCCATGGTATGCACCTGCCCTGCAGCCTAGGAGTCCAGAAAGACTCCTAAGTTTGAAAGATAGAATTAGCTGGGATTGATCACTTACATCAAGTGTCAAAACTATACTCTTTACTTTTCTTTTTTTTTTTTTTTTTTTTTT